>OX104119.1:6525440-6839484 GCA_944474755.1 Limnoperna fortunei | reverse complement strand
CCCACACCCACCTCCCGTGTTTACATCTACCCATTGTCAGCTGTACAATCTCCCCACCCACCCCACCGCCCGTGTTTACATCTACCATTGTCAGCTGTACAATCTCACCACCCACACCCACCTCCCATGTTTACATCTACCATTGTCAGCTGTACAATCTCCCCACCCACACCCACCTCCCGTGTTTACATCTACCATTGTAAACTGTACAATCTCCCCACCCACACCCACCTCCCATGTTTACATCTACCATTGTCAGCTGTACAATCTCCCCCACCCACACCCACCTCCCGTGTTTACATCTATCATTGTCAGCTGTACAATCTCCCCACCCACACCCACCTCCTGTGTTTACATCTACCATTGTCAGCTGTACAATCTCCCCACACCCACACCTACCTCCCGTGTTAACATCTACCATTGTCAGCTGTACAATCTCCCAACCCACTCCCACCCTGCCCGTGTTTACATCTACCATTGTCAGCTGTACAATCTCCCCACCCAATCCCACCTTGCCCGTGTTTACATCTACCATTGTCAGCTGTACAATCTCCCCACCCACACCCACCTCCCCTGTTTACATCTACCATTGTCAGCTGTACAATCTCCCCACCCACACCCACCTCCCCTGTTTACATCTACCATTGTCAGCTGTACAATTTCCCCACCCACACCCACCTCCCGTGTTTACATCTACCATTGTCAGCTGTACAATCTCCACGCCCACTCCCACCCTGCCCGTGTTTACATCTACCATTGTCAGCTGTACAATCTCCCCACCCGCCCCTATCCCACCGCCCGTGTTTACATCTACCATAGTCAGCTGTACAATCTCCCCACCCACCCCTCTGCCCGTGTTTACATCTACCATTGTCAGCTGTACAATCTCCCCGCCCACACCCACCTCCCGTGTTTACATCTACCATTGTCAGCTGTACAATCTCCCCACCCACACCCACCTCCCGTGTTTACATCTACCATTGTCAGCTGTACAATCTCCCCCCCCACTCCACCGCCCGTGTTTACATCTACCATTGTCAGCTGTACAATCTCCCCACCCACACCCACCTCCCGTGTTTACATCTACCATTGTCAGCTGTACAATCTCCCCACCCACTCCCACCCTGCCCGTGTTTACATCTACCATTGTCAGCAGTACGATCTCCCCACCCAATCCCACCCTGCCCGTGTTTACATCTACCATTGTCAGCTGCACAATCTCCCCACCCACACCCACCTCCCATGTTTACATCTACCATTGTCACCTGTACAATCTCCCCACCCACACCCACCTCCCGTGTTTACATCCACCATTGTCAGCTGTACAATCTCCCCACCAACACCCACCTCCCATGTTTACATCTACCATTGTCACCTGTACACTCCCCCCACCCACACCCACCTCCCGTGTTTACATCCACTATTGTCAGCTGTACAATCTCCCCACCCACTCCCACCCTGCCCGTGTTTACATCTACCATTGTCAGATGTACAATCTCCCCACCCAATCCCACCCTGCCCGTGTTTACATCTACCATTGTCAGCTGTACAATCTCCCCACCCACACCCACCTCCCATGTTTACATCTACCATTGTCAGCTGTACAATCTCCCCACCCACACCCACCTCCCGTGTTTACATCTACCATTGTCAGCTGTACAATCTCCCCACCTACTCCACCTCCCGTGTTTACATCTACCATTGTCAGCTGTACAATCTCCCCACCCACACCCACCTCCCATGTTTACATCTACCATTGTCAGCTGTACAATCTCCCCACCCACTCCACCCTCCCGTGTTTTACATCTACCATTGTCAGCTGTACAATCTCCCCACCCACACCCACCTTCCGGGTTTACATCTACCATTGTCAGCTGTACAATCTCACCCACCCACACCCACCTCCCGTGTTTACATCTACCATTGTCAGCTGTACAATCTCCCCACCCACCCCACCGCCCGTGTTTACATCTACCATTGTCAGCTGTACAATCTCCCCACCCACACCCACCTCCCGTGTTTACATCTACCATTGTCAGCTGTACAATCTCCCCACCCAATCCCACCTCTGCCCGAGTTTACATCTACCATTGTCAGCTGTACAATTTCCCCACCCACACCCACCGCCCGTGTTTACATCTACCATTGTCAGCTGTACAATCTCCCCACCCACTCCCACCCTGCCCGTGTTTACATCTACCATTGTCAGCTGTACAATCTCCCCACCCAATCACACCCTGTCCGTGTTTACATCTACCATTATCAGCTGTACAATCTCCCCACCCACACCCACCTCCCGTGTTTACATCTACCATTGTCAGCTGTACAATCTCCCCACCCACTCCCACCCTGCCCGTGTTTACATCTACCATTGTCAGCTGTACAATCTCCCCACCCACTCCCACCCTGCCCGTGTTTACATCTACCATTGTCAGCTGTACAATCTCCCCACCCACACCCACCTCCCATGTTTACATCTACCATTATCAGCTGTACAATCTCCCCACCCACTCCCACCCTGCCCATGTTTACATCTACCATTGTCAGCTGTACAATCTCCCCACCCAATCCCACCATGCCCGTGTTTACATCTACCATTGTCAGCTGTACAATCTCCCCACCCACCCCCACCGCCCGTGTTTACATCTACCATTATCAGCTGTACAATCTCCCCACCCACTCCAACCTTCCGTGTTTACATCTACCATTGTCAGCTGTACAATCTCCCCACCCAATCCCACCATGCCCGTGTTTACATCTATCATTGTCAGCTGTACAATCTCCCCACCCACCCCCACCGCCCGTGTTTACATCTACCATTGTCAGCTGTACAATCTCCTCACCAACACCCACCTCCCGTGTTTACATCTACCATTGTCAGCTGTACAATCTCCCCACCCACACCAACCTTCCGTGTTTACATCTACCATTGTCAGCTGTACAATCTCCCCACCCACTCCCGGCCTTGCCAGTTTTTACATCTACCATTGTCAGCTGTACAATTTTCCCACCCACCCCACCGCCCGTGTTTACATCTACCATTGTCAGCTGTACAATCTCCCCACCCACTCCCACATCTGCCCGTGTTTATATCTACCATTGTCAGCTGTACAATTTCCCCACCCACTCCCACCCTGCCTGTGTTTACATCTACCATTGTCAGCTGTACAATTTCCCCACCCACCCCACCGCCCGTGTTTACATCTACCATTGTCAGCTGTACAATCTCCCCACCCACTCCCACACTGCCCGTGTTTACATCTACCATTGTCAGCTGTACAATCTCCCCACCCAATCCCACCATGCCCGTGTTTACATCTACCATTGTCAGCTGTACAATCTCCCCACCCAATCCCACCTCTGCCCGTGTTTACATCTACCATTGTCAGCTGTACAATCTCCCCACCCAATCCCACCTCTGCCCGTGTTTACATCTACCATTGTCAGCTGTACAATTTCCCCACCCACACCCACCTCCCGTGTTTACATCTACCATTGTCAGCTGTACAATCTCCCCACCCACTCCCACCCTGCCCGTGTTTACATCTACCATTGTCAGCTGTACAATCTCCCCACCCAATCACACCCTGCCCGTGTTTACATCTACCATTGTCAGCTGTACAATCTCCCCACCCACACCCACCTCCCGTGTTTACATCTACCATTGTCAGCTGTACAATCTCCCCACCCACCCCACCGCCCGTGTTTACATCTACCATTGTCAGCTGTACAATCTCACCACCCACACCCACCTCCCATGTTTACATCTACCATTGTCAGCTGTACAATCTCCCCACCCACACCCACCTCCCGTGTTTACATCTACCATTGTAAACTGTACAATCTCCCCACCCACACCCACCTCCCATGTTTACATCTACCATTGTCAGCTGTACAATCTCCCCACCCACACCCACCTCCCGTGTTTACATCTACCATTGTCAGCTGTACAATCTCCCCACCCACACCCACCTCCTGTGTTTACATCTACCATTGTCAGCTGTACAATCTCCCCACCCACACCTACCTCCCGTGTTAACATCTACCATTGTCAGCTGTACAATCTCCCAACCCACTCCCACCCTGCCCGTGTTTACATCTACCATTGTCAGCTGTACAATCTCCCCACCCAATCCCACCTTGCCCGTGTTTACATCTACCATTGTCAGCTGTACAATCTCCCCACCCACACCCACCTCCCCTGTTTACATCTACCATTGTCAGCTGTACAATCTCCCCACCCACACCCACCTCCCCTGTTTACATCTACCATTGTCAGCTGTACAATTTCCCCACCCACACCCACCTCCCGTGTTTACATCTACCATTGTCAGCTGTACAATCTCCACGCCCACTCCCACCCTGCCCGTGTTTACATCTACCATTGTCAGCTGTACAATCTCCCCACCCGCCCCTATCCCACCGCCCGTGTTTACATCTACCATAGTCAGCTGTACAATCTCCCCACCCACCCCTCTGCCCGTGTTTACATCTACCATTGTCAGCTGTACAATCTCCCCGCCCACACCCACCTCCCGTGTTTACATCTACCATTGTCAGCTGTACAATCTCCCCACCCACACCCACCTCCCGTGTTTACATCTACCATTGTCAGCTGTACAATCTCCCCGCCCACTCCCACCCTGCCCGTGTTTACATCTACCATTGTCAGCTGTACAATCTCCCCACCCACACCCACCTCCCGTGTTTACATCTACCATTGTCAGCTGTACAATCTCCCCACCCACTCCCACCCTGCCCGTGTTTACATCTACCATTGTCAGCAGTACGATCTCCCCACCCAATCCCACCCTGCCCGTGTTTACATCTACCATTGTCAGCTGCACAATCTCCCCACCCACACCCACCTCCCATGTTTACATCTACCATTGTCACCTGTACAATCTCCCCACCCACACCCACCTCCCGTGTTTACATCCACCATTGTCAGCTGTACAATCTCCCCACCAACACCCACCTCCCATGTTTACATCTACCATTGTCACCTGTACACTCCCCCCACCCACACCCACCTCCCGTGTTTACATCCACTATTGTCAGCTGTACAATCTCCCCACCCACTCCCACCCTGCCCGTGTTTACATCTACCATTGTCAGATGTACAATCTCCCCACCCAATCCCACCCTGCCCGTGTTTACATCTACCATTGTCAGCTGTACAATCTCCCCACCCACACCCACCTCCCATGTTTACATCTACCATTGTCAGCTGTACAATCTCCCCACCCACACCCACCTCCCGTGTTTACATCTACCATTGTCAGCTGTACAATCTCCCCACCTACTCCACCTCCCGTGTTTACATCTACCATTGTCAGCTGTACAATCTCCCCACCCACACCCACCTCCCATGTTTACATCTACCATTGTCAGCTGTACAATCTCCCCACCCACTCCACCTCCCGTGTTTACATCTACCATTGTCAGCTGTACAATCTCCCCACCCACACCCACCTTCCGGGTTTACATCTACCATTGTCAGCTGTACAATCTCACCCACCCACACCCACCTCCCGTGTTTACATCTACCATTGTCAGCTGTACAATCTCCCCACCCACCCCACCGCCCGTGTTTACATCTACCATTGTCAGCTGTACAATCTCCCCACCCACTCCCACCCTGCCCGTGTTTACATCTACCATTGTCAGCTGTACAATCTCCCCACCCACTCCCACCCTGCCCTTGTTTACATCTACCATTGTCAGCTGTACAATCTCCCCACCCAATCCCACCTCTGCCCGTGTTTACATCTACCATTGTCAGCTGTACAATCTCCCCACCCACTCCCACCCTGCCCGTGTTTACATCTACCATTGTCAGCTGTACAATCTCCCCACCCAATCCCACCCTGCCCGTATTTACATCTACCATTGTCAGCTGTACAATCTCCCCACCCAATCCCACCTCTGCCCGTGTTTACATCTACCATTGTCAGCTTTACAATCTCCCTACCCACTCCCACACTGCCCGTATTTACATCTACCATTGTCAGCTGTACAATCTCCCCACCCACTGCCACCCTGCCCGTGTTTACATCTACCATTGTCAGCTGTACAATCTCCCCACCCAATCACACCCTGCCCGTGTTTACATCTACCATTGTCAGCTGTACAATCTCCCCACCCACACCCACCTCCCGTGTTTACATCTACCATTGTCAGCTGTACAATCTCCCCACCCACACCCACCTCCCGTGTTTACATCTACCATTGTCAGCTGTACAATCTCCCCACCCACACCCACCTTCCGTGTTTACATCTATCATTGTCAGCTGTACAATCTCCCCACCCACACCCACCTCCCGTGTTTACATCTACCATTGTCAGCTGTACAATCTCCCCACCCAAACCCACCTTCCGTGTTTACATCTACCATTGTCAGCTGTACAATCTCCCCACCCACACCCACCTCACATGTTTACATCTACCATTGTCAGCTGTACAATCTCCCCACTCACACCCACCTTCCGTGTTTACATCTACCATTGTCAGCTGTACAATCTCCCCACCCACACCCACCTTCCGTGTTTACATCTACCATTGTCAGCTGTACAATCTCCCCACCCACACCCACCTCCCATGTTTACATCTACCATTGTCAGCTGTACAATCTCCCCACCCACACCCACCTCCCGTGTTTACATCTACCATTGTCAGCTGTACAATCTCCCCACCCACACCCACCTTCCGTGTTTACATCTACCATTGTCAGCTGTACAATCTCCCCACCCACACCCACCTCCCATGTTTACATCTACCATTGTCAGCTGTACAATCTCCCCACCCACACCCACCTCCCGTGTTTACATCTACCATTGTCAGCTGTACAATCTCCCCACCTACACCCACCTCCCGTGTTTACATCTACCATTGTAAACTGTACAATCTCCCCACCTACACCCACCTCCCGTGTTTACATCTACCATTGTCAGCTGTACAATCTCCCCACCCACACCCACCTCCCGTGTTCACATCTACCATTGTAAACTGTACAATCTCCCCACCCACACCCACCACCCGTGTTTACATCTACCATTGTCAGTTGTACAATCTCCCACCCACTCCGTCCGTGTTTACATCTACCATTGTCAGCTGTACAATCTCCCCTCCCACACCCACCTTCCGTGTTTACATCTACCATGTCAGTTGTACAATCTCCCACCCACTCTGTCCGTGTTTACATCTACCATGTCAGTTGTACAATCTCCCACCCACCCTGGCCGTGTTTACATCTACCATTGTCAGCTGTACAATCTCCCCACCCAATCCCACCCTGCCCGTGTTTACATCTACCATTGTCAGCTGTACAATCTCCCAACCCACAACCCACCTCCCATGTTTACATCTACCATTGTCAGCTGTACAATCTCCCCACCCACACTCACCTCTCGTGTTTACATCTACCATTGTCAGCTGTACAATCTCCCCACACACACCCACCTTCCGTGTTTACATCTACCATTGTCAGCTGTACAATCTCCCCACCCACTCCCACCCTGCCCGTGTTTACATCTACCATTGTCAGCTGTACAATCTCCCCACCCACACCCACCCTGCCCTTGTTTACATCTACCATTGTCAGATGTACAGTCTCCCCACCGACACCCACCTTCCGTGTTTACATCTACCATTGCCAGCTGTACAATCTCCCCACCCACACCCACCTCCCGTGTTTACATCTACCAATGTCAGCTGTACAATCTCCCCACCCACACCCACCTCCCGTGTTTACATCTACCATTGTCAGCTGTACAATCTCCCCACCCACTCCCACTCTGCCCGTGTTTACATCTACCATTGTCAGCTGTATAATCTCCTTGCCCACACCCACCTCCCGTGTTTACATCTACCATTGTCAGTTGTACAATCTCCCACCCACTCTGTCCGTGTTTACATCTACCATGTCAGTTGTACAATCTCCCACCCACCCTGGCCGTGTTTACATCTACCATTGTCAGCTGTACAATCTCCCCACCCAATCCCACCCTGCCCGTGTTTACATCTACCATTGTCAGCTGTACAATCTCCCAACCCACAACCCACCTCCCATGTTTACATCTACCATTGTCAGCTGTACAATCTCCCTACCCACACCCACCTCTCGTGTTTACATCTACCATTGTCAGCTGTACAATCTCCCCACACACACCCACCTTCCGTGTTTACATCTACCATTGTCAGCTGTACAATCTCCCGACCCACTCCCACCCAGCCGGTGTTTACATCTACCATTGTCAGCTGTACAATCTCCCCACCCACACCCACCTCCGTGTTTACATCTACCATTGTCAGCTGTACAATCTCCCCACCCACACCCACCTTCCGTGTTTACATCTACCATTGTCAGCTGTACAATCTCCCCACCCACACCCACCTCCCATGTTTACATCTATTATTGTCAGCTGTACAATCTTCCCACCCACACCCACCTTCCGTGTTTACATCTACCATTGTCAGCTGTACAATCTCCCCACCCACACCCACCTCCCGTGTTTACATCTACCATTGTCAGCTGTACAATCTCCCCACCCACACCCACCTCCATGTTTACATCTACCATTGTCAGCTGTACAATCTCCCCACCCACACCCACCTTCCGTGTTTACATCTACCATTGTCAGCTGTACAATCTCCCCACCCACACCCACCTCCCGTGTTTACATCTACCATTGTCAGCTGTACAATCTCCCCACCCACACCCACCTCCCGTGTTTACATCTACCATTGTAAACTGTACAATCTCCCCACCTACACCCACCTCCCGTGTTTACATCTACCATTGTCAGCTGTACAATCTCCCCACCCACACCCACTTCCCGTGTTTACATCTACCATTGTCAGCTGTATAATCTCCTTGCCCACACCCACCTCCCGTGTTTACATCTACCATTGTCAGTTGTACAATCTCCCACCCACTCCGTCCGTGTTTACATCTACCATTGTCAGCTGTACAATCTCCCCTCCCACACACACCTCCCGTGTTTACATCTACCATGTCAGTTGTACAATCTCCCACCCACCCTGGCCGTGTTTACATCTACCATTGTCAGCTGTACAATCTCCCCACCCAATCCCACCCTGCCCGTGTTTACATCTACCATTGTCAGCTGTACAATCTCCCAACCCACAACCCACCTCCCATGTTTACATCTACCATTGTCAGCTGTACAATCTCCCCACCCACACCCACCTCTCGTGTTTACATCTACCATTGTCAGCTGTACAATCTCCCCACACACACACCTTCCGTGTTTACATCTACCATTGTCAGCTGTACAATCTCCCCACCCACACCCACCTCCCGTGTTTACATCTACCATTGTCAGCTGTGCAATCTCCCCACCCACTCCCACCCTGCCCGTGTTTACATGTACCATTGTCAGCTGTACAATCTCCCCACCCAATCCCACCCTGCCCTTGTTTACATCTACCATTGTCAGCTGTACAATCTTCCCACCCACACCCACCTCCCGTGTTTACATCTACCATTGTCATCTGTACAATCTCCCCACCCACACCCACCTTCCGTGTTTACATCTACCATTGTCAGCTGTACAATCTCCCCACCCACACCCACCTCCCGTGTTTACATCTACCATTGTCAGCTGTACAATCTCCCCACCCACACCCACCTCCCGTGTTTACATCTACCATTGTCAGCTGTACAATCTCCCCACCCACTCCCACCCTGCCCGTGTTTACATCTACCATTGTCAGCTGTATAATCTCCTTGCCCACACCCACCTCCCGTGTTTACATCTACCATTGTCAGTTGTACAATCTCCCACCCACTCCGTCCGTGTTTACATCTACCATTGTCAGATGTACAATCTCCCCTCCCACACCCACCTCCCGTGTTTACATCTACCATGTCAGTTGTACAATCTCCCACCCACCCTGGCCGTGTTTACATCTACCATTGTCAGCTGTACAATCTCCCCACCCAATCCCACCCTGCCCGTGTTTACATCTACCATTGTCAGCTGTACAATCTCCCAACCCACAACCCACCTCCCATGTTTACATCTACCATTGTCAGCTGTACAATCTCCCCACCCACACCCACCTCTCGTGTTTACATCTACCATTGTCAGCTGTACAATCTCCCCACACACACACCTTCCGTGTTTACATCTACCATTGTCAGCTGTACAATCTCCCCACCCACACCCACCTCCCGTGTTTACATCTACCATTGTCAGCTGTGCAATCTCCCCACCCACTCCCACCCTGCCCGTGTTTACATGTACCATTGTCAGCTGTACAATCTCCCCACCCAATCCCACCCTGCCCTTGTTTACATCTACCATTGTCAGCTGTACAATCTTCCCACCCACACCCACCTCCCGTGTTTACATCTACCATTGTCATCTGTACAATCTCCCCACCCACACCCACCTTCCGTGTTTACATCTACCATTGTCAGCTGTACAATCTCCCCACCCACACCCACCTCCCGTGTTTACATCTACCATTGTCAGCTGTACAATCTCCCCACCCACACCCACCTCCCGTGTTTACATCTACCATTGTCAGCTGTACAATCTCCCCACCCACTCCCACCCTGCCCGTGTTTACATCTACCATTGTCAGCTGTATAATCTCCTTGCCCACACCCACCTCCCGTGTTTACATCTACCATTGTCAGTTGTACAATCTCCCACCCACTCCGTCCGTGTTTACATCTACCATTGTCAGCTGTACAATCTCCCCACCCACACCCATCTCCCGTGTTTACATCTACCATTGTCAGCTGTACAATCTCCCCACCCACTCCCACCCTGCCCGTGTTTACATCTACCATTGTCAGCTGTACAATCTCCCCACCCAATCCCACCCTGCCCTTGTTTACATCTACCATTGTCAGATGTACAGTCTCCCCACCGACACCCACCTTCCGTGTTTACATCTACCATTGCCAGCTGTACAATCTCCCCACCCACACCCACCTCCCGTGTTTACATCTACCAATGTCAGCTGTACAATCTCCCACCCACACCCACCTCCCGTGTTTACATCTACCATTGTCAGCTGTACAATCTCCCCACCCACTCCCACCCTGCCCGTGTTTACATCTACCATTGTCAGCTGTATAATCTCCTTGCCCACACCCACCTCCCGTGTTTACATCTACCATTGTCAGTTGTACAATCTCCCACCCACTCTGTCCGTGTTTACATCTACCATGTCAGTTGTACAATCTCCCACCCACCCTGGCCGTGTTTACATCTACCATTGTCAGCTGTACAATCTCCCCACCCAATCCCACCCTGCCCGTGTTTACATCTACCATTGTCAGCTGTACAATCTCCCAACCCACAACCCACCTCCCATGTTTACATCTACCATTGTCAGCTGTACAATCTCCCTACCCACATCCACCTCTCGTGTTTACATCTACCATTGTCAGCTGTACAATCTCCCCACACACACCCACCTTCCGTGTTTACATCTACCATTGTCAGCTGTACAATCTCCCGACCCACTCCCACCCAGCCCGTGTTTACATCTACCATTGTCAGCTGTACAATCTCCCCACCCACACCCACCTCCCGTGTTTACATCTACCATTGTCAGCTGTACAATCTCCCCACCCACACCCACCTCCCGTGTTTACATCTACCATTGTCAGCTGTACAATCTCCCAACCCACACCCACCTTCCGTGTTTACATCTACCATTGTCAGCTGTACAATCTCCCCACCCACACATACCTTCCGTGTTTACATCTACCATTGTCAGCTGTACAATCTCCCCACCCACACCCACCTCCCATGTTTACATCTATTATTGTCAGCTGTACAATCTCCCCACCCACACCCACCTTCCGTGTTTACATCTACCATTGTCAGCTGTACAATCTCCCCACCCACACCCACCTCCCGTGTTTACATCTACCATTGTCAGCTGTACAATCTCCCCACCCACACCCACCTCCCATGTTTACATCTACCATTGTCAGCTGTACAATCTCCCCACCCACACCCACCTTCCGTGTTTACATCTACCATTGTCAGCTGTACAATCTCCCCACCCACACCCACCTCCCGTGTTTACATCTACCATTGTCAGCTGTACAATCTCCCCACCCACACCCACCTCCCATGTTTACATCTACCATTGTCAGCTGTACAATCTCCCCACCCACACCCACCTTCCGTGTTTACATCTACCATTGTCAGCTGTACAATCTCCCCACCCACACCCACCTTCCGTGTTTACATCTACCATTGTCAGCTGTACAATCTCCCCTCCCACACCCACCTCCCGTGTTTACATCTACCATGTCAGTTGTACAATCTCCCACCCACCCTGGCCGTGTTTACATCTACCATTGTCAGCTGTACAATCTCCCCACCCAATCCCACCCTGCCCGTGTTTACATCTACCATTGTCAGCTGTACAATCTCCCAACCCACAACCCACCTCCCATGTTTACATCTACCATTGTCAGCTGTACAATCTTCCCACCCACACCCACCTCTCGTGTTTACATCTACCATTGTCAGCTGTACAATCTCCCCACACACACACCTTCCGTGTTTACATCTACCATTGTCAGCTGTACAATCTCCCCACCCACACCCACCTCCCGTGTTTACATCTACCATTGTCAGCTGTGCAATCTCCCCACCCACTCCCACCCTGCCCGTGTTTACATGTACCATTGTCAGCTGTACAATCTCCCCACCCAATCCCACCCTGCCCTTGTTTACATCTACCATTGTCAGCTGTACAATCTTCCCACCCACACCCACCTCCCGTGTTTACATCTACCATTGTCATCTGTACAATCTCCCCACCCACACCCACCTTCCGTGTTTACATCTACCATTGTCAGCTGTACAATCTCCCCACCCACACCCACCTCCCGTGTTTACATCTACCATTGTCAGCTGTACAATCTCCCCACCCACACCCACCTCCCGTGTTTAAATCTACCATTGTCAGCTGTACAATCTCCCCACCCACTCCCACCCTGCCCGTGTTTACATCTACCATTGTCAGCTGTCTAATCTCCTTGCCCACACCCACCTCCCGTGTTTACATCTACCATTGTCAGTTGTACAATCTCCCACCCACTCCGTCCGTGTTTACATCTACCATTGTCAGCTGTACAATCTCCCCTCCCACACCCACCTTCCGTGTTTACATCTACCATGTCAGTTGTACAATCTCCCACCCACTCTGTCCGTGTTTACATCTACCATGTCAGTTGTACAATCTCCCACCCACCCTGGCCGTGTTTACATCTACCATTGTCAGCTGTACAATCTCCCCACCGAATCCCACACTGCCTGTGTTTACATCTACCATTGTCAGCTCTACAATCTCCCAACCCACAACCCACCTCCCATGTTTACATCTACCATTGTCAGCTGTACAATCTCCCCACCCACACCCACCTCTCGTGTTTACATCTACCATTGTCAGCTGTACAATCTCCCCACCCACACCCACCTCCCGTGTTTACATCTACCATTGTCAGCTGTACAATCTCCCCACCCACTCCCACCCTGCCGTGTTTACATCTACCATTGTCAGCTGTACAATCTCCCCACCCAATCCCACCCTGCCCTTGTTTACATCTACCATTGTCAGCTGTACAATCTCCCCACCCACACCCACCTCCCGTGTTTACATCTACCATTGTCAGCTGTACAATCTCCCCACCCACACCCACCTTCCGTGTTTACATCTACCATTGTCAGCTGTACAATCTCCCCACCCACACCCACCTTCCGTGTTTACATCTACCATTGTCAGCTGTACAATCTCCCCACCCACACCCACCTCCCATGTTTACATCTACCATTGTCAGCTGTACAATCTCCCCTCCCACAACCAACTTTCGTGTTTACATCTACCATTGTCAGCTGTACAATCTCCCCACCCACACCCACCTTCCGTGTTTACATCTACCATTGTCAGCTGTACAATCTCCCCACCCACACGCACCTCCCGTGTTTACATCTACCATTGTCAGCTGTACAATCTCCCCACCCACTCCCACCCTGCCCGTGTTTACATCTACCATTGTCAACTGTACAATCTCCCCACACTCTCCAACCCCTGCCCGTGTTTACATCTACCATTGTCAGCTGTACAATCTCCCCACCCACACCCACCTTCCGTGTTTACATCTACCAATGTCAGCTGTACAATCTCCCCACCCACACCCACCTCCCGTGTTTACATCTACCATTGTCAGCTGTACAATCTCCCCACCCACTCCCACCCTGCCCGTGTTTACATCTACCATTGTCAACTGTACAATCTCCCCACACTCTCCCACCTCTGCCCGTGTTTACATCTACCATTGTCAGCTGTACAATCTCCCCACCAAATCCCACCCTGCCCGTGTTTACATCTACCATTGTCAGCTGTACAATCTCCCCACCCAATCCCACCTCTGCCCGTGTTTACATCTACCATTGTCAGCTGTACAATTTCCCCACCCACACCCACCTTCCGTGTTTACATCTACCATTGTCAGCTGTACAATCTCCCCACCCACACCCACCTTCCGTGTTTACATCTACCATTGTCAACTGTACAATCTCCTCACCCAAACCCACCTTCCGTGTTTACATCTACCATTGTCAGCTGTACAATCTCCCCACCCACACCCACCTCCCGTGTTTACATCTACCATTGTCAGCTGTACAATCTCCCCACTCACACCTTCCTCCCGTGTTTACATCTACCATTGTCAGCTGTACAATCTCCCCACCCACACCCACCTCCCGTGTTTACATCTACCATTGTAAACTGTACAATCTCCCCACCCACACCCACCTCCCGTGTTTACATCTACCATTGTCAGCTGTACAATCTCCCCACCCACTCCCACCCTGCCCGTGTTTACATCTACCATTGTCAGCTGTACAATCTCCCCACCCACACCCACCTCCCATGTTTACATCTACCATTGTCAGCTGTACAATCTACCCACCCACACCCACCTCCCCTGTTTACATCTACCATTGTCAGCTGTACAATCTCCCCACCCACTCCCACCCTACCCGTGTTTACATCTACCATTGTCAGCTGTACAATCTCCCCACCCACACCCACCTCCCGTGTTTACATCTACCATTGTCAGCTGTACAATCTCCCCACCCACACCCACCTCCCGTGTTTACATCTACCATTGTCAGCTGTACAATCTCCCCACCCACTCCCACCCTGCCCGTGTTTACATCTACCATTGTCAACTGTACAATCTCCCCACACTCTCCCACCGCTGCCCGTGTTTACATCTACCATTGTCAGCTTTACAATCTCCCCACCCAATCCCACCTCTGCCCGTGTTTACATCTACCATTGTCAGCTGTACAATCTCCCCACCAAATCCCACCCTGCCCGTGTTTACATCTACCATTGTCAGCTGTACAATCTCCCCACCCAATCCCACCTCTGCCCGTGTTTACATCTACCATTGTAAACTGTACAATCTCCCCACCAACACCCACCTCCCGTGTTTACATCTACCATTGTCAGCTGTACAATCTCCCCACCCACTCCCACCCTGCCCGTGTTTACATCTACCATTGTCAGCTGTACAATCTCCCCACCCACACCCACCTCCCATGTTTACATCTACCATTGTCAGCTGTACAATCTCCCTACCCACACCCACCTCCCCTGTTTACATCTACCATTGTCAGCTGTACAATCTCCCCACCCACTCCCGCCCTGCCCGTGTTTACATCTACCATTGTCAGCTGTACAATCTCCCCACCCACACCCACCTCCCGTGTTTACATCTACCATTGTCAGCTGTACAATCTCCCCACCCACACCCACCTCCCGTGTTTACATCTACCATTGTCAGCTGTACAATCTCCCCACCAACTCCCACCCTGCCCGTGTTTACATCTACCATTGTCAACTGTACAATCTCCCCACACTCTCCCACCCCTGCCCGTGTTTACATCTACCATTGTCAGCTGTACAATCTCCCCACCCAATCCCACTTCTGCCCGTGTTTACATCTACCATTGTCAGCTGTACAATCTCCCCACCAAATCCCACCCTGCCCGTGTTTACATCTACCATTGTCAGCTGTACAATCTCCAAACCCAATCCCACCTCTGCCCGTGTTTACATCTACCATTGTCAGCTGTACAATTTCCCCACCCACACCCACCTCCCGTGTTTACATCTACCATTGTCAGCTGTACAATCTCCCCACCTATCACACCCTGCCCGTGTTTACATCTACCATTGTCAGCTGTACAATCTCCCCACCCACTCCCACCTCCCGTGTTTACATCTACCATCGTCAGCTGTACAATCTCCCCACCCACACCCACCTTCCGTGTTTACATCTACCATTGTCAGCTGTACAATCTCCCCACCCACACCCACCTCCCGTGTTTACATCTACCATTGTCAGCTGTACAATCTCCCCACCCAAACCCACCTCCCGTGTTTACATCTACCATTGTCAGCTGTACAATCTCCCCACTCACACCTACCTCCCGTGTTTACATCTACCATTGTCAGCTGTACAATCTCCCCACTCACACCTACCTCCCGTGTTTACATCTACCATTGTCAGCTGTACAATCTCCCCACCCACACCCACCTCCCGTGTTTACATCTATCATTGTCAACTGTACAATCTCCCCACCCACACCCACCTCCCGTGTTTACATCTACCATTGTCAGCTGTACAATCTCCCCACCCACTCCCACCCTGCCCGTGTTTACATCTACCATTGTCAGCTGTACAATCTCCCCACCCACACCCACCTCCCATGTTTACATCTACCATTGTCAGCTGTACAATCTCCCCACCCACACCCACCTCCCCTGTTTACATCTACCATTGTCAGCTGTACAATCTCCCCACCCACTCCCACCCTGCCCGTGTTTACATCTAAAATTGTCAGCTGTACAATCTCCCCACCCACACCCACCTCCCGTGTTTACATCTACCATTGTCAGCTGTACAATCTCCCAACCCACACCCACCTCCCCTGTTTACATCTACCATTGTCAGCTGTACAATCTCCCCACCCAATCCCACCTCTGCCCGTGTTTACATCTACCATTGTCAGCTGTACAATCTCCCCACCAAATCCCACCCTGCCCGTGTTTACATCTACCATTGTCAGCTGTACAATCTCCCCACCCAATCCCACCTCTGCCCGTGTTTACATCTACCATTGTAAACTGTACAATCTCCCCACCCACACCCACCTCTCGTGTTTACATCTACCATTGTCAGATGTACAATCTCCCCACCCACTCCCACCCTGCCCGTGTTTACATCTACCATTGTCAGCTGTACAATCTCCCCACCCACACCCACCTCCCATGTTTACATCTACCATTGTCAGCTGTACAATCTCCCTACCCACACCCACCTCCCCTGTTTACATCTACCATTGTCAGCTGTACAATCTCCCCACCCACTCCCGCCCTGCCCGTGTTTACATCTACCATTGTCAGCTGTACAATCTCCCCACCCACACCCACCTCCCGTGTTTACATCTACCATTGTCAGCTGTACAATCTCCCCACCCACACCCACCTCCCGTGTTTACATCTACCATTGTCAGCTGTACAATCTCCCCACCAACTCCCACCCTGCCCGTGTTTACATCTACCATTGTCAACTGTACAATCTCCCCACACTCTCCCACCCCTGCCCGTGTTTACATCTACCATTGTCAGCTGTACAATCTCCCCACCCAATCCCACTTCTGCCCGTGTTTACATCTACCATTGTCAGCTGTACAATCTCCCCACCAAATCCCACCCTGCCCGTGTTTACATCTACCATTGTCAGCTGTACAATCTCCAAACCCAATCCCACCTCTGCCCTTGTTTACATCTACCATTGTCAGCTGTACAATTTCCCCACCCACACCCACCTCCCGTGTTTACATCTACCATTGTCAGCTGTACAATCTCCCCACCTATCACACCCTGCCCGTGTTTACATCTACCATTGTCAGCTGTACAATCTCCCCACCCACTCCCACCTCCCGTGTTTACATCTACCATCGTCAGCTGTACAATCTCCCCACCCACACCCACCTTCCGTGTTTACATCTACCATTGTCAGCTGTACAATCTCCCCACCCACACCCACCTCCCGTGTTTACATCTACCATTGTCAGCTGTACAATCTCCCCACCCAAACCCACCTCCCGTGTTTACATCTACCATTGTCAGCTGTACAATCTCCCCACTCACACCTACCTCCCGTGTTTACATCTACCATTGTCAGCTGTACAATCTCCCCACTCACACCTACCTCCCGTGTTTACATCTACCATTGTCAGCTGTACAATCTCCCCACCCACACCCACCTCCCGTGTTTACATCTATCATTGTCAACTGTACAATCTCCCCACCCACACCCACCTCCCGTGTTTACATCTACCATTGTCAGCTGTACAATCTCCCCACCCACTCCCACCCTGCCCGTGTTTACATCTACCATTGTCAGCTGTACAATCTCCCCACCCACACCCACCTCCCATGTTTACATCTACCATTGTCAGCTGTACAATCTCCCCACCCACACCCACCTCCCCTGTTTACATCTACCATTGTCAGCTGTACAATCTCCCCACCCACTCCCACCCTGCCCGTGTTTACATCTAAAATTGTCAGCTGTACAATCTCCCCACCCACACCCACCTCCCGTGTTTACATCTACCATTGTCAGCTGTACAATCTCCCAACCCACACCCACCTCCCCTGTTTACATCTACCATTGTCAGCTGTACAATCTCCCCACCCAATCCCACCTCTGCCCGTGTTTACATCTACCATTGTCAGCTGTACAATCTCCCCACCAAATCCCACCCTGCCCGTGTTTACATCTACCATTGTCAGCTGTACAATCTCCCCACCCAATCCCACCTCTGCCCGTGTTTACATCTACCATTGTAAACTGTACAATCTCCCCACCCACACCCACCTCTCGTGTTTACATCTACCATTGTCAGATGTACAATCTCCCCACCCACTCCCACCCTGCCCGTGTTTACATCTACCATTGTCAGCTGTACAATCTCCCCACCCACACCCACCTCCCATGTTTACATCTACCATTGTCAGCTGTACAATCTCCCCACCCACACCCACCTCCCCTGTTTACATCTACCATTGTCAGATGTACAATCTCCCCACCCACTCCCACCCTGCCCGTGTTTACATCTACCATTGTCAGCTGTACAATCTCCCCACCCACTCCCACCCTGCCCGTGTTTACATCTACCATTGTCAGCTGTACAATGTCCCCACCCACACCCACCTCCCGTGTTAACATCTACCATTGTCAGCTGTACAATCTCCCCACCCACTACCACCCTGCCCGTGTTTACATCTACCATTGTCAACTGTACAATCTCCCCACACTCTCCTACCCCTGCCCGTGTTTACATCTACCATTGTCAGCTGTACAATCTCCCCACCCAATCCCACCCTGCCCGTGTTTACATCTACCATTGTCAGCTGTACAATCTCCCCACCCAATCCCACCCTGCCCGTGTTTACATCTACCATTGTCAACTGTACAATCTCCCCACACTCTCCCACCCCTGCCCGTGTTTACATCTACCATTGTCAGCTGTACAATCTCCCCACCCAATCCCACCTCTGCCCGTGTTTACATCTACCATTGTCAGCTGTACAATCTCCCCACCAAATCCCACCCTGCCCGTGTTTACATCTACCATTGTCAGCTGTACAATCTCCCCACCCAATCCCACCTCTGCCCGTGTTTACATCTACCATTGTAAACTGTACAATCTCCCCACCCACACCCACCTCCCGTGTTTACATCTACCATTGTCAGCTGTACAATCTCCCCACCCACTCCCACCCTGCCCGTGTTTACATCTACCATTGTCAGCTGTACAATCTCCCCACCCACACCCACCTCCCATGTTTACATCTACCATTGTCAGCTGTACAATCTCCCCACCCACACCCACCTCCCCTGTTTACATCTACCATTGTCAGCTGTACAATCTCCCCACCCACTCCCACCCTGCCCGTGTTTACATCTACCATTGTCAGCTGTACAATCTCCCCACCCACTCCCACCCTGCCCGTGTTTACATCTACCATTGTCAGCTGTACAATCTCCCCACCAAATCCCACCTCTGCCCGTGTTTACATCTACCATTGTCAACTGTACAATCTCCCCACCCACTCCCACCCTGCCCGTGTTTACATCTACCATTGTCAACTGTACAATCTCCCCACACTCTCCCACCCCTGCCCGTGTTTACATCTACCATTGTCAGCTGTACAATCTCCCCACCAAATCCCACCCTGCCCGTGTTTACATCTACCATTGTCAGCTGTACAATCTCCCCACCCAATCCAACCTCTGCCCGTGTTTACATCTACCATTGTCAGCTGTACAATTTCCCCACCCACACCCACCTCCCGTGTTTACATCTACCATTGTCAGCTGTACAATCTCCCCACCTATCACACCCTGCCCGTGTTTACATCTTCCATTGTCAGCTGTACAATCTCCCCACCACAACCACCTCCCGTGTTTACATCTACCATTGTCAGCTGTACAATCTCCCCACCCACATCCACCTCCCGTGTTTACATCTACCATTGTCAGCTGTACAATCTCCCCACCCACACCCACCTCCCGTGTTTACATCTACCATTGTAAGCTGTACAATCTCCCCACCCACACCCACCTTCCGTGTTTAAATCTACCATTGTCAGCTGTACAATCTCCCCACCCACACCCACCTCCCGTGTTTACATCTACCATTGTCAGCTGTACAATCTCCCCACCCACACCCACCTCTCGTGTTTACATCTACCATTGTCAGCTGTACAATCTCCCCAACCACACCCACCTCCCGTGTTTACATCTACCATTGTCAGCTGTACAATCTCCCCACCCACTCCCACCCTGCCGTGTTTACATCTACCATTGTCAGCTGTACAATCTCCCCACCCAATCCCACCCTGCCCTTGTTTACATCTACCATTGTCAGCTGTACAATCTCCCCACCCACACCCACCTCCCGTGTTTACATCTACCATTGTCAGCTGTACAATCTCCCCACCCACACCCACCTTCCGTGTTTACATCTACCATTGTCAGCTGTACAATCTTCCCACCCACACCCACCTTCCGTGTTTACATCTACCATTGTCAGCTGTACAATCTCCCCACCCACACCCACCTCCCATGTTTACATCTACCATTGTCAGCTGTACAATCTCCCCTCCCACAACCAACTTTCGTGTTTACATCTACCATTGTCAGCTGTACAATCTCCCCACCCACTCCGACTTCTGCCCGTGTTTACATCTACCATTGTCAGCTGTACAATCTCCCCACCCACACCCACCTTCCGTGTTTACATCTACCATTGTCAGCTGTACAATCTCCCCACCCACACCCACCTCCCGTGTTTACATCTACCATTGTCAGCTGTACAATCTCCCCACCCACTCCCACCCTGCCCGTGTTTACATCTACCATTGTCAACTGTACAATCTCCCCACACTCTCCCACCCCTGCCCGTGTTTACATCTACCATTGTCAGCTGTACAATCTCCCCACCCACACCCACCTTCCGTGTTTACATCTACCAATGTCAGCTGTACAATCTCCCCACCCACACCCACCTCCCGTGCTTACATCTACCATTGTCAGATGTACAATCTCCCCACCCACTCCCACCCTGCCCGTGTTTACATCTACCATTGTCAACTGTACAATCTCCCCACACTCTCCCACCTCTTCCCGTGTTTACATCTACCATTGTCAGCTGTACAATCTCCCCACCAAATCCCACCCTGCCCGTGTTTACATCTACCATTGTCAGCTGTACAATCTCCCCACCCAATCCCACCTCTGCCCGTGTTTACATCTACCATTGTCAGCTGTACAATTTCCCCACCCACACCCACCTCCCGTGTTTACATCTACCATTGTCAGCTGTACAATCTCCCCACCCACACCCACCTTCCGTGTTTACATCTACCATTGTCAACTGTACAATCTCCTCACCCAAACCCACCTTCCGTGTTTACATCTACCATTGTCAGCTGTACAATCTCCCCACCCACACCCACCTCCCGTGTTTACATCTACCATTGTCAGCTGTACAATCTCCCCACTCACACCTTCCTCCCGTGTTTACATCTACCATTGTAAGCTGTACAATCTCCCCACCCACACCCACCTCCCGTGTTTACATCTACCATTGTAAACTGTACAATCTCCCCACCCACTCCCTCCCCTGTCAGCTGTACAATCTCCCAACCCACACCCACCTCCCGTGTTTACATCTACCATTGTCAGCTGTACAATCTCCCCACCCAATCCCACCCTGCCCGTGTTTACATCTACCATTGTCAGCTGTACAATCTCCCCACCCACACCCACCTCCCATGTTTACATCTACCATTGTCAGCTGTACAATCTCCCCACCCACACCCACCTCCCGTGTTTACATCTACCATTGTCAGCTGTACAATCTCCCCACCCACACCCACCTTCCGTGTTTACATCTACCATTGTCAGCTGTACAATCTCCCCACCCACACCTACCTCCCGTGTTTACATCTACCATTGTCAGCTGTACAATCTCCCCACCCACTCCCACCCTGCCCGTGTTTACATCTACCATTGTCAGCTGTACAATCTCCCCACCCAATCCCACCCTTCCCGTGTTTACATCTACCATTGTCAGTTGTATAATCTCCTTGCCCACACCCACCTCCCGTGTTTACATCTACCATTGTCAGTTGTACAATCTCCCACCAACTCCGTCCGTGTTTACATCTACCATTGTCAGCTGTACAATCTCCCCTCCCACACCCACCTTCCGTGTTTACATCTACCATGTCAGTTGTACAATCTCCCACCCACTCCGTCCGTGTTTACATCTACCATGTCAGTTGTACAATCTCCCACCCACCCTGCCCGTGTTTACATCTACCATTGTCAGCTGTACAATCTCCCAACCCAATCCCACCCTGCCCGTGTTTACATCTACCATTGTCAGCTGTACAATCTCCCCACCCACACCCACCTCCCGTGTTTACATCTACCATTGTCAGCTGTACAATCTCCCCACCCACACCCACCTTCCGTGTTTACATCTACCATTGTCATCTGTACAATCTCCCCACCCACACCCACCTCCCGTGTTTACATCTACCATTGTCAGCTGTACAATCTCCCCGCCCACACCCACCACCCATGTTTACATCTACCATTGTCAGCTGTACAATCTCCCCACCCACACCCACCTCCCGTGTTTACATCTACCATTGTCAGCTGTACAATCTCCCCGCCCACACCCACCACCCATGTTTACATCTACCATTGTCAGCTGTACAATCTCCCCACCCACACCCACCTCCCGTGTTTACATCTACCATTGTCAGCTGTACAATCTCCCCACCCAATCCCACCTCTGCCCGTGTTTACATCTACCAATGTCAGCTGTACAATCTCCCCACCCACACCCACATCCCGTGTTTACATCTACCATCGTCAGCTGTACAATCTCCCCACCCACTCCCACCCTGCCCGTGTTTACATCTACCATTGTCAGCTGTACAATCTCCCCACCCACTCCCACCCTGCCCGTGTTTGCATCTACCATTGTCAGCTGTACAATCTCCCCACCCAATCCCACCCTGCTCGTGTTTACATCTACCATTGTCAGCTGTACAATCTCCCCACCCAATCCCACCTCTGCCCGTGTTTACATCTACCATTGTCAGCTGTACAATCTCCCCACCAAATCCCACCCTGCCCGTGTTTACATCTACCATTGTCAGCTGTACAATCTCCCCACCCAATCCCACCTCTGCCCGTGTTTACATCTACCATTGTCAGCTGTACAATATCCCCACCCACACCCACCACCCGTGTTTACATCTACCATTGTCAGCTGTACAATCTCCCCACCAACTCCGACCCTGCCCGTGTTTACATCTACCATTGTAAGCTGTACAATCTCCCCACCCACACCCACCTCCCGTGTTTACATCTACCATTGTCAGCTGTTCAATCTCCCCACCCACACCCACCTCCCGTGTTTACATCTACCATTGTCAGCTGTACAATCTCCCCACCCACTCCCACCCTGCCCGTGTTTACATCTACCATCGTCAGCTGTACAATCTCCCCACCCACACCCACCTCCCGTGTTTACATCTACCATTGTCAGCTGTACAATCTCCCCACCCACTCCCACCCTGCCCGTGTTTACATCTACCATTGTCAGCTGTACAATCTCCCCACCCACACCCACCTTCCGTGTTTACATCTACCATTGTCAGCTGTACAATCTCCCCACCCACTCCCACCCTGCCCGTGTTTACATCTACCATCGTCAGCTGTACAATCTCCCCACCCACTCCCACCCTGCCCGTGTTTACATCTACCATTGTCAGCTGTACAATCTCCACACCCACACCCACCTCCCGTGTTTACATCTACCATTGTCAGCTGTACAATCTCCCCACCCAAACCCACCTTCCGTGTTTACATCTACCATTGTCAGCTGTACAATCTCCCCACCCACACCCACTTCCCGTGTTTACATCTACTATTGTCAGCTGTACAATCTCCCCACTCACACCTACCTCCCGTGTTTACATCTACCATTGTCAGCTGTACAATCTCCCCACCCACACCCACCTCCCTTGTTTACATCTACCATTGTAAACTGTACAATCTCCCCACCCACACCCACCTCCCGTGTTTACATCTACCATTGTCAGCTGTACAATCTCCCCACCCAATCCCACCCTGCCCGTGTTTACATCTACCATTGTCAGTTGTATAATCTCCTTGCCCACACCCACCTCCCGTGTTTACATCTACCATTGTCAGTTGTACAATCTCCCACCAACTCCGTCCGTGTTTACATCTACCATTGTCAGCTGTACAATCTCCCCTCCCACACCCACCTTCCGTGTTTACATCTACCATGTCAGTTGTACAATCTCCCACCCACTCCGTCCGTGTTTACATCTACCATGTCAGTTGTACAATCTCCCACCCACCCTGCCCGTGTTTACATCTACCATTGTCAGCTGTACAATCTCCCCACCCAATCCCACCCTGCCCGTGTTTACATCTACCATTGTCAGCTGTACAATCTCCCCACCCACACCCACCTCCCGTGTTTACATCTACCATTGTCAGCTGTACAATCTCCCCACCCACACCCACCTTCCGTGTTTACATCTACCATTGTCAGCTGTACAATCTCCCCACCCACACCCACCTCCCGTGTTTACATCTACCATTGTCAGCTGTACAATCTCCCCGCCCACACCCACCACCCATGTTTACATCTACCATTGTCAGCTGTACAATCTCCCCACCCACACCCACCTCCCGTGTTTACATCTACCATTGTCAGCTGTACAATCTCCCCACCCACACCCACCTCCCGTGTTTACATCTACCATTGTCAGCTGTACAATCTCGCCGCCCACACCCACCACCCATGTTTACATCTACCATTGTCAGCTGTACAATCTCCCCACCCACACCCACCTCCCGTGTTTACATCTACCATTGTCAGCTGTACAATCTCCCCACCCAATCCCACCTCTGCCCGTGTTTACATCTACCAATGTCAGCTGTACAATCTCCCCACCCACACCCACATCCCGTGTTTACATCTACCATCGTCAGCTGTACAATCTCCCCACCCACTCCCACCCTGCCCGTGTTTACATCTACCATTGTCAGCTGTACAATCTCCCCACCCACTCCCACCCTGCCCGTGTTTACATCTACCATTGTCAGCTGTACAATCTCCCCACCCAATCCCACCCTGCCCGTGTTTACATCTACCATTGTCAGCTGTACAATCTCCCCACCCAATCCCACCTCTGCCCGTGTTTACATCTACCATTGTCAGCTGTACAATCTCCCCACCAAATCCCACCCTGCCCGTGTTTACATCTACCATTGTCAGCTGTACAATCTCCCCACCCAATCCCACCTCTGCCCGTGTTTACATCTACCATTGTCAGCTGTACAATATCCCCACCCACACCCACCTCCCGTGTTTACATCTACCATTGTCAGCTGTACAATCTCCCCACCAACTCCCACCCTGCCCGTGTTTACATCTACCATTGTAAGCTGTACAATCTCCCCACCCACACCCACCTCCCGTGTTTACATCTACCATTGTCAGCTGTTCAATCTCCCCACCCACACCCACCTCCCGTGTTTACATCTACCATTGTCAGCTGTACAATCTCCCCACCCACACCCACCTTCCGTGTTTACATCTACCATTGTTAGCTGTACAATCTCCACACCCACACCCACCTCCCGTGTTTACATCTACCATTGTCAGCTGTACAATCTCCCCACCCAAACCCACCTTCCGTGTTTACATCTACCATTGTCAGCTGTACAATCTCCCCACCCACACCCACCTCCCGTGTTTACATCTACTATTGTCAGCTGTACAATCTCCCCACTCACACCTACCTCCCGTGTTTACATCTACCATTGTCAGCTGTACAATCTCCCCACCCACACCCACCTCCCTTGTTTACATCTACCATTGTAAACTGTACAATCTCCCCACCCACACCCACCTCCCGTGTTTACATCTACCATTGTCAGCTGTACAATCTCCCCACCCACTCCCACCCTGCCCGTGTTTACATCTACCATTGTCAGCTGTACAATCTCCCCACCCACACCCACCTCCCGTGTTTACATCTACCATTGTCAGCTGTACAATCTCCCCACCCACTCCCACCCTGCCCGTGTTTACATCTACCATTGTCAGCTGTTCAATCTCCCCACCCAATCCCACCCTGCCCGTGTTTACATCTACCATTGTCAGTTGTATAATCTCCTTGCCCACACCCACCTCCCGTGTTTACATCTACCATTGTCAGTTGTACAATCTCCCACCAACTCCGTCCGTGTTTACATCTACCATTGTCAGCTGTACAATCTCCCCTCCCACACCCACCTTCCGTGTTTACATCTACCATGTCAGTTGTACAATCTCCCACCCACTCCGTCCGTGTTGACATCTACCATGTCAGTTGTACAATCTCCCACCCACCCTGCCCGTGTTTACATCTACCATTGTCAGCTGTACAATCTCCCCACCCAATCCCACCCTGCCCGTGTTTACATCTACCATTGTCAGCTGTACAATCTCCCCACCCACACCCACCTCCCGTGTTTACATCTACCATTGTCAGCTGTACAATCTCCCCACCCACACCCACCTTCCGTGTTTACATCTACCATTGTCAGCTGTACAATCTCCCCACCCACACCCACCTCCCGTGTTTACATCTACCATTGTCAGCTGTACAATCTCCCCGCCCACACCCACCACCCATGTTTACATCTACCATTGTCAGCTGTACAATCTCCCCACCCACACCCACCTCCCGTGTTTACATCTACCATTGTCAGCTGTACAATCTCCCCACCCACACCCACCTCCCGTGTTTACATCTACCATTGTCAGCTGTACAATCTCCCCGCCCACACCCACCACCCATGTTTACATCTACCATTGTCAGCTGTACAATCTCCCCACCCACACCCACCTCCCGTGTTTACATCTACCATTGTCAGCTGTACAATCTCCCCACCCAATCCCACCTCTGCCCGTGTTTACATCTACCAATGTCAGCTGTACAATCTCCCCACCCACACCCACATCCCGTGTTTACATCTACCATCGTCAGCTGTACAATCTCCCCACCCACTCCCACCCTGCCCGTGTTTACATCTACCATTGTCAGCTGTACAATCTCCCCACCCACTCCCACCCTGCCCGTGTTTACATCTACCATTGTCAGCTGTACAATCTCCCCACCCAATCCCACCCTGCCCGTGTTTACATCTACCATTGTCAGCTGTACAATCTCCCCACCCAATCCCACCTCTGCCCGTGTTTACATCTACCATTGTCAGCTGTACAATCTCCCCACCAAATCCCACCCTGCCCGTGTTTACATCTACCATTGTCAGCTGTACAATCTCCCCACCCAATCCCACCTCTGCCCGTGTTTACATCTACCATTGTCAGCTCTACAATTTCCCCACCCACACCCACCTCCCGTGTTTACATCTACCATTGTCAGCTGTACAATCTCCCCACCAACTCCCACCCTGCCGGTGTTTACATCTACCATTGTCAGCTGTACAATCTCCCCACCCACACCCACCTCCCGTGTTTACATCTACCATTGTCAGCTGTACAATCTCCCCACCCACACCCACCTCCCGTGTTTACATCTACCATTGTCAGCTGTACAATCTACCCACCCACACCCACCTTCCGTGTTTACATCTACCATTGTTAGCTGTACAATCTCCACACCCACACCCACCTTCCGTGTTTACATCTACCATTGTCAGCTGTACAATCTCCCCACCCACACCCACCTCCCGTGTTTACATCTACCATTGTCAGCTGTACAATCTCCCCACCCACACCCACCTCCCGTGTTTACATCTACCATTGTCAGCTGTACAATCTCCCCACCCAAACCCACCTTCAGTGTTTACATCTACCATTGTCAGCTGTACAATCTCCCCACCCACACCCACCTCCCTTGTTTACATCTACCATTGTAAACTGTACAATCTCCCCACCCACACCCACCTCCCGTGTTTACATCTACCATTGTCAGCTGTACAATCTCCCCACCCACTCCCACCCTGCCCGTGTTTACATCTACCATTGTCAGCTGTACAATCTCCCCACCCAATCCCACCCTGCCCGTGTTTACATCTACCATTGTCAGCTGTACAATCTCCCCACCCACACCCACCTCCCATGTTTACATCTACCATTGTCAGCTGTACAATCTCCCCACCCACACCCACCTCCCCTGTTTACATCTACCATTGTCAGCTGTACAATCTCCCCACCAACTCCCACCATGCCCGTGTTTACATCTACCATTGTCAGCTGTACAATCTCCCCACCCAATCCCACCCTGCCCGTGTTTACATCTACCATTGTCAGCTGTACAATCTCCCCACCCAATCCCACCTCTGCCCGTGTTTACATCTACCATTGTCAGCTGTACAATCTCCCCACCAAATCCCACCCTGCCCGTGTTTACATCTACCATTGTCAGCTGTACAATCTCCCCACCCAATCCCACCTCTGCCCGTGTTTACATCTACCATTGTCAGCTGTACAATATCCCCACCCACACCCACCTCCCGTGTTTACATCTACCATTGTCAGCTGTAGAATCTCCCCACCAACTCCCACCCTGCCCGTGTTTACATCTACCATTGTAAGCTGTACAATCTCCCCACCCACACCCACCTCCCGTGTTTACATCTACCATTGTCAGCTGTTCAATCTCCCCACCCACACCCACCTCCCGTGTTTACATCTACCATTGTCAGCTGTACAATCTCCCCACCCACACCCACCTTCCGTGTTTACATCTACCATTGTTAGCTGTACAATCTCCACACCCACACCCACCTCCCGTGTTTACATCTACCATTGTCAGCTGTACAATCTCCCCACCCAAACCCACCTTCCGTGTTTACATCTACCATTGTCAGCTGTACAATCTCCCCACCCACACCCACCTCCCGTGTTTACATCTACTATTGTCAGCTGTACAATCTCCCCACTCACACCTACCTCCCGTGTTTACATCTACCATTGTCAGCTGTACAATCTCCCCACCCACACCCACCTCCCTTGTTTACATCTACCATTGTCAGCTGTACAATCTCCCCACCCACACCCACCTCCCGTGTTTACATCTACCATTGTCAGCTGTACAATCTCCCCACCCACTCCCACCCTGCCCGTGTTTACATCTACCATTGTCAGCTGTACAATCTCCCCACCCACACCCACCTCCCGTGTTTACATCTACCATTGTCAGCTGTACAATCTCCCCACCCACTCCCACCCTGCCCGTGTTTACATCTACCATTGTCAGCTGTTCAATCTCCCCACCCAATCCCACCCTGCCCGTGTTTACATCTACCATTGTCAGTTGTATAATCTCCTTGCCCACACCCACCTCCCGTGTTTACATCTACCATTGTCAGTTGTACAATCTCCCACCAACTCCGTCCGTGTTTACATCTACCATTGTCAGCTGTACAATCTCCCCTCCCACACCCACCTTCCGTGTTTACATCTACCATGTCAGTTGTACAATCTCCCACCCACTCCGTCCGTGTTTACATCTACCATGTCAGTTGTACAATCTCCCACCCACCCTGCCCGTGTTTACATCTACCATTGTCAGCTGTACAATCTCCCCACCCAATCCCACCCTGCCCGTGTTTACATCTACCATTGTCAGCTGTACAATCTCCCCACCCACACCCACCTCCCGTGTTTACATCTACCATTGTCAGCTGTACAATCTCCCCACCCACACCCACCTTCCGTGTTTACATCTACCATTGTCAGCTGTACAATCTCCCCACCCACACCCACCTCCCGTGTTTACATCTACCATTGTCAGCTGTACAATCTCCCCGCCCACACCCACCACCCATGTTTACATCTACCATTGTCAGCTGTACAATCTCCCCACCCACACCCACCTCCCGTGTTTACATCTACCATTGTCAGCTGTACAATCTCCCCACCCACACCCACCTCCCGTGTTTACATCTACCATTGTCAGCTGTACAATCTCCCCACCCACACCCACCACCCATGTTTACATCTACCATTGTCAGCTGTACAATCTCCCCACCCACACCCACCTCCCGTGTTTACATCTACCATTGTCAGCTGTACAATCTCCCCACCCAATCCCACCTCTGCCCGTGTTTACATCTACCAATGTCAGCTGTACAATCTCCACACCCACACCCACATCCCGTGTTTACATCTACCATCGTCAGCTGTACAATCTCCCCACCCACTCCCACCCTGCCCGTGTTTACATCTACCATTGTCAGCTGTACAATCTCCCCACCCACTCCCACCCTGCCCGTGTTTACATCTACCATTGTCAGCTGTACAATCTCCCCACCCAATCCCACCCTGCCCGTGTTTACATCTACCATTGTCAGCTGTACAATCTCCCCACCCACACCCACCTCCCGTGTTTACATCTACCATTGTCAGCTGTACAATCTCCCCACCCACACCCACCTTCCGTGTTTACATCTACCATTGTCAGCTGTACAATCTCCCCACCCACACCCACCTCCCGTGTTTACATCTACCATTGTCAGCTGTACAATCTCCCCGCCCACACCCACCACCCATGTTTACATCTACCATTGTCAGCTGTACAATCTCCCCACCCACACCCACCTCCCGTGTTTACATCTACCATTGTCAGCTGTACAATCTCCCCACCCACACCCACCTCCCGTGTTTACATCTACCATTGTCAGCTGTACAATCTCGCCGCCCACACCCACCACCCATGTTTACATCTACCATTGTCAGCTGTACAATCTCCCCACCCACACCCACCTCCCGTGTTTACATCTACCATTGTCAGCTGTACAATCTCCCCACCCAATCCCACCTCTGCCCGTGTTTACATCTACCAATGTCAGCTGTACAATCTCCCCACCCACACCCATATCCCGTGTTTACATCTACCATCGTCAGCTGTACAATCTCCCCACCCACTCCCACCCTGCCCGTGTTTACATCTACCATTGTCAGCTGTACAATCTCCCCATCCACTCCCACCCTGCCCGTGTTTACATCTACCATTGTCAGCTGTACAATCTCCCCACCCAATCCCACCCTGCCCGTGTTTACATCTACCATTGTCAGCTGTACAATCTCCCCACCCAATCCCACCTCTGCCCGTGTTTACATCTACCATTGTCAGCTGTACAATCTCCCCACCAAATCCCACCCTGCCCGTGTTTACATCTACCATTGTCAGCTGTACAATCTCCCCACCCAATCCCACCTCTGCCCGTGTTTACATCTACCATTGTCAGCTGTACAATATCCCCACCCACACCCACCTCCCGTGTTTACATCTACCATTGTCAGCTGTAGAATCTCCCCACCAACTCCCACCCTGCCCGTGTTTACATCTACCATTGTAAGCTGTACAATCTCCCCACCCACACCCACCTCCCGTGTTTACATCTACCATTGTCAGCTGTTCAATCTCCCCACCCACACCCACCTCCCGTGTTTACATCTACCATTGTCAGCTGTACAATCTCCCCACCCACACCCACCTTCCGTGTTTACATCTACCATTATTAGCTGTACAATCTCCACACCCACACCCACCTCCCGTGTTTACATCTACCATTGTCAGCTGTACAATCTCCCCACCCAAACCCACCTTCCGTGTTTACATCTACCATTGTCAGCTGTACAATCTCCCCACCCACACCCACCTCCCGTGTTTACATCTACTATTGTCAGCTGTACAATCTCCCCACTCACACCTACCTCCCGTGTTTACATCTACCATTGTCAGCTGTACAATCTCCCCACCCACACCCACCTCCCGTGTTTACATCTACCATTGTAAACTGTACAATCTCCCCACCCACACCCACCTCCCGTGTTTACATCTACCATTGTCAGCTGTACAATCTCCCCACCCACTCCCACCCTGCCCGTGTTTACATCTACCATTGTCAGCTGTACAATCTCCCCACCCACACCTACCTCCCGTGTTTACATCTACCATTGTCAGCTGTACAATCTCCCCACCCACTCCCACCCTGCCCGTGTTTACATCTACCATTGTCAGCTGTTCAATCTCCCCACCCAATCCCACCCTGCCCGTGTTTACATCTACCATTGTCAGTTGTATAATCTCCTTGCCCACACCCACCTCCCGTGTTTACATCTACCATTGTCAGTTGTACAATCTCCCACCAACTCCGTCCGTGTTTACATCTACCATTGTCAGCTGTACAATCTCCCCTCCCACACCCACCTTCCGTGTTTACATCTACCATGTCAGTTGTACAATCTCCTACCCACTCCGTCCGTGTTTACATCTACCATGTCAGTTGTACAATCTCCCACCCACCCTGCCCGTGTTTACATCTACCATTGTCAGCTGTACAATCTCCCCACCCAATCCCACCCTGCCCGTGTTTACATCTACCATTGTCAGCTGTACAATCTCCCCACCCACACCCACCTCCCGTGTTTACATCTACCATTGTCAGCTGTACAATCTCCCCACCCACACCCACCTTCCGTGTTTACATCTACCATTGTCAGCTGTACAATCTCCCCACCCACACCCACCTCCCGTGTTTACATCTACCATTGTCAGCTGTACAATCTCCCCGCCCACACCCACCACCCATGTTTACATCTACCATTGTCAGCTGTACAATCTCCCCACCCACACCCACCTCCCGTGTTTACATCTACCATTGTCAGCTGTACAATCTCCCCACCCACACCCACCTCCCGTGTTTACATCTACCATTGTCAGCTGTACAATCTCCCCGCCCACACCCACCACCCATGTTTACATCTACCATTGTCAGCTGTACAATCTCCCCACCCACACCCACCTCCCGTGTTTACATCTACCATTGTCAGCTGTACAATCTCCCCACCCAATCCCACCTCTGCCCGTGTTTACATCTACCAATGTCAGCTGTACAATCTCCCCACCCACACCCACATCCCGTGTTTACATCTACCATCGTCAGCTGTACAATCTCCCCACCCACTCCCACCCTGCCCGTGTTTACATCTACCATTGTCAGCTGTACAATCTCCCCACCCACTCCCACCCTGCCCGTGTTTACATCTACCATTGTCAGCTGTACAATCTCCCCACCCAATCCCACCCTGCCCGTGTTTACATCTACCATTGTCAGCTGTACAATCTCCCCACCCAATCCCACCTCTGCCCGTGTTTACATCTACCATTGTCAGCTGTACAATCTCCCCACCAAATCCCACCCTGCCCGTGTTTACATCTACCATTGTCAGCTGTACAATCTCCCCACCCAATCCCACCTCTGCCCGTGTTTACATCTACCATTGTCATCTGTACAATTTCCCCACCCACACCCACCTCCCGTGTTTACATCTACCATTGTCAGCTGTACAATCTCCCCACCAACTCCCACCCTGCCGGTGTTTACATCTACCATTGTCAGCTGTACAATCTCCCCACCCACACCCACCTCCCGTGTTTACATCTACCATTGTCAGCTGTACAATCTCCCCACCCACACCCACCTCCCGTGTTTACATCTACCATTGTCAGCTGTACAATCTACCCACCCACACCCACCTTCCGTGTTTACATCTACCATTGTTAGCTGTACAATCTCCACACCCACACCCACCTCCCGTGTTTACATCTACCATTGTCAGCTGTACAATCTCCCCACCCACACCCACCTCCCATGTTTACATCTACCATTGTCAGCTGTACAATCTCCCCACCCACACCCACCTTCCGTGTTTACATCTACCATTGTCAGCTGTACAATCTCCCCACCCACACCCACCTCCCGTGTTTACATCTACCATTGTCAGCTGTACAATCTCCCCACCCACACCCACCTCCCGTGTTTACATCTACCATTGTCAGCTGTACAATCTCCCCACCCAAACCCACCTTCCGTGTTTACATCTACCATTGTCAGCTGTACAATCTCCCCACCCACACCCACCTCCCTTGTTTACATCTACCATTGTAAACTGTACAATCTCCCCACCCACACCCACCTCCCGTGTTTACATCTACCATTGTCAGCTGTACAATCTCCCCACCCACTCCCACCCTGCCCGTGTTTACATCTACCATTGTCAGCTGTACAATCTCCCCACCCAATCCCACCCTGCCCGTGTTTACATCTACCATTGTCAGCTGTACAATCTCCCCACCCACACCCACCTCCCATGTTTACATCTACCATTGTCAGCTGTACAATCTCCCCACCCACACCCACCTCCCCTGTTTACATCTACCATTGTCAGCTGTACAATCTCCCCACCAACTCCCACCATGCCCGTGTTTACATCTACCATTGTCAGCTGTACAATCTCCCCACCCACACCCACCTCCCGTGTTTACATCTACCATTGTCAGCTGTACAATCTCCCCACCCACTCCCACCTTGCGCGTGTTTACATCTACCATTGTCAGCTGTACAATCTCCCCACCCAATCCCACCCTGCCCGTGTTTACATCTACCATTGTCAGCTGTACAATCTCCCCACCCAATCCCACCCTGCCCGTGTTTACATCTACCATTGTCAGCTGAACAATCTCCCCAACCAATCCCACCCTGCCCGTGTTTACATCTACCATTGTCAGCTGTACGATCTCCACACCCAATCCCACCCTGCCTGTGTTTACATCTACCATTGTCAGCTGCACAATCTCCCCACCCAATCCCACCCTGCCCGTGTTTACATCTACCATTGTCAGCTGTACAATCTCCCCACCCACACCCACCTCCCATGTTTACATCTACCATTGTCAGCTGTATAATCTCCCCACCCACACCCACCTCCCCTGTTTACATCTACCATTGTCAGCTGTACAATCTCCCCACCCACACCCACCTCCCGTGTTTACATCTACCATTGTCAGCTGTACAATCTCCCCACCCACACCCACCTTCCGTGTTTACATCTACCATTGTCAGCTGTACAATCTCCCCACCCAATCCCACCCTGCCCGTGTTTACATCTACCATTGTCAGCTGTACAATCTCCACACCCACACCCACCTTCCGTGTTTACATCTACCATTGTCAGCTGTACAATCTCCACACCCACACCCACCTCCCGTGTTTACATCTACCATTGTAAGCTGTACAATCTCCCCACCCACACCCACCTTCCGTGTTTAAATCTACCATTGTCAGCTGTACAATCTCCCCACCCACACCCACCTCCCGTGTTTACTTCTACCATTGTCAGCTGTACAATCTCCCCACCCACACCCACCATGCCCGTGTTTACATCTACCATTGTCAGCTGTACAATCTCCACACCCACACCCACCTCCCGTGTTTACATCTACCATTGTCAGCTGTACAATCTCCCCACCCAAACCCACCTTCCGTGTTTACATCTACCATTGTCAGCTGTACAATCTCCCCACCCACACCCACCTCCCGTGTTGACATCTACCATTGTCAGCTGTACAATCTCCCCACTCACACCTACCTCCCGTGTTTACATCTACCATTGTCAGCTGTTCAATCTCCCCACCCACACCCACCTCCCTTGTTTACATCTACCATTGTAAACTGTACAATCTCCCCACCCACACCCACCTCCCGTGTTTACATCTACCATTGTCAGCTGTACAATCTCCCCACCCACTCCCACCCTGCCCGTGTTTACATCTACCATTGTCAGCTGTACAATCTCCCCACCCAATCCCACCCTGCCCGTGTTTACATCTACCATTGTCAGCTGTACAATCTCCCCACCCACACCCACCTCCCATGTTTACATCTACCATTGTCAGCTGTACAATCTCCCCACCCACACCCACCTCCCCTGTTTACATCTACCATTGTCAGCTGTACAATCTCCCCACCAACTCCCACCATGCCCGTGTTTACATCTACCATTGTCAGCTGTACAATCTCCCCACCCACACCCACCTCCCGTGTTTACATCTACCATTGTCAGCTGTACAATCTCCCCACCCACTCCCACCTTGCGCGTGTTTACATCTACCATTGTCAGCTGTACAATCTCCCCACCCAATCCCACCCTGCCCGTGTTTACATCTACCATTGTCAGCTGTACAATCTCCACACCCAATCCCACCCTGCCCGTGTTTACATCTACCATTGTCAGCTGTACAATCTCCCCACCCAATCCCACCCTGCCCGTGTTTACATCTACCATTGTCAGCTGTACGATCTCCACACCCAATCCCACCCTGCCCGTGTTTACATCTACCATTGTCAGCTGCACAATCTCCCCACCCAATCCCACCCTGCCCGTGTTTACATCTACCATTGTCAGCTGTACAATCTCCCCACCCACACCCACCTCTCATGTTTACATCTACCATTGTCAGCTGTACAATCTTCCCACCCACACCCACCTCCCCTGTTTACATCTACCATTGTCAGTTGTACAATCTCCCCACCCACTCCCACCATGCCCGTGTTTACATCTACCATTGTCAGCTGTACAATCTCCCCACCCACACCCACCTCCCGTGTTTACATCTACCATTGTCAGCTGTACAATCTCCCCACCCACTCCCACCTTGCGCGTGTTTACATCTACCATTGTCAGCTGTACGATCTCCACACCCAATCCCACCCTGCCCGTGTTTACATCTACCATTGTCAGCTGCACAATCTCCCCACCCACAGCCACCTCCCATGCTTACATCTACCATTGTCAGCTGTACAATCTCCCCACCCACACCCACCTCCCGTGTTTACATCTACCATTGTCAGCTGTACAATCTCCCCACCCACTCCCACCCTGCCCGTGTTTACATCTACCATTGTCAGCTGTACAATCTCCCCACCCAATCCCACCCTGCCCGTGTTTACATCTACCATTGTCAGCTGTACGATCTCCACACCCAATCCCACCCTGCCCGTGTTTACATCTACCATTGTCAGCTGCACAATCTCCCCACCCAATCCCACCCTGCCCGTGTTTACATCTACCATTGTCAGCTGTACAATCTCCCCACCCACACCCACCTCTCATGTTTACATCTACCATTGTCAGCTGTACAATCTCCCCACCCACACCCACCTCCCCTGTTTACATCTACCATTGTCAGTTGTACAATCTCCCCACCCACTCCCACCATGCCCGTGTTTACATCTACCATTGTCAGCTGTACAATCTCCCCACCCACACCCACCTCCCGTGTTTACATCTACCATTGTCAGCTGTACAATCTCCCCACCCACTCCTACCTTGCGCGTGTTTACATCTACCATTGTCAGATGTACAATCTCCCCACCCAATCCCACCCTGCCCGTGTTTACATCTACCATTGTCAGCTGTACGATCTCCACACCCAATCCCACCCTGCCCGTGTTTACATCTACCATTGTCAGCTGCACAATCTCCCCACCCAATCCCACCCTGCCCGTGTTTACATCTACCATTGTCAGCTGTACAATCTCCCCACCCACACCCACCTCCCATGTTTACATCTACCATTGTCAGCTGTACAATCTCCCCACCCACACCCACCTCCCCTGTTTACATCTACCATTGTCAGTTGTACAATCTCCCCACCCACTCCCACCATGCCCGTGTTTACATCTACCATTGTCAGCTGTACAATCTCCCCACCCACACCCATCTCCCGTGTTTACATCTACCATTGTCAGCTGTACAATCTCCCCACCCACTCCCACCTTGCGCGTGTTTACATCTACCATTGTCAGCTGTACGATCTCCACACCCAATCCCACCCTGCCCGTGTTTACATCTACCATTGTCAGCTGCACAATCTCCCCACCCACAGCCACCTCCCATGCTTACATCTACCATTGTCAGCTGTACAATCTCCCCACCCACACCCACCTCCCGTGTTTACATCTACCATTGTCAGCTGTACAATCTCCCCACCCACTCCCACCCTGCCCGTGTTTACATCTACCATTGTCAGCTGTACAATCTCCCCACCCAATCCCACCCTGCCCGTGTTTACATCTACCATTGTCAGCTGTACGATCTCCACACCCAATCCCACCCTGCCCGTGTTTACATCTACCATTGTCAGCTGTACAATCTCCCCACCCAATCCCACCCTGCCCGTGTTTACATCTACCATTGTCAGCTGTACAATCTCCCCACCCACACCCACCTCTCATGTTTACATCTACCATTGTCAGCTGTACAATCTCCCCACCCACACCCACCTCCCCTGTTTACATCTACCATTGTCAGCTGTACAATCTCCCCACCCACTCCCACCATGCCCGTGTTTACATCTACCATTGTCAGCTGTACAATCTCCCCACCCACACCCACCTCCCGTGTTTACATCTACCATTGTCAGCTGTACAATCTCCCCACCCACTCCCACCTTGCGCGTGTTTACATCTACCATTGTCAGCTGTACGATCTCCACACCCAATCCCACCCTGCCCGTGTTTACATCTACCATTGTCAGCTGCACAATCTCCCCACCCACAGCCGCCTCCCATGCTTACATCTACCATTGTCAGCTGTACAATCTCCCCACCCACACCCACCTCCCGTGTTTACATCTACCATTGTCAGCTGTACAATCTCCCCACCCACTCCCACCCTGCCCGTGTTTACATCTACCATTGTCAGCTGTACAATCTCCCCACCCAATCCCACCCTGCCCGTGTTTACATCTACCATTGTCAGCTGTACGATCTCCACACCCAATCCCACCCTGCCCGTGTTTACATCTACCATTGTCAGCTGCACAATCTCCCCACCCAATCCCACCCTGCCCGTGTTTACATCTACCATTGTCAGCTGTACAATCTCCCCACCCACACCCACCTCTCATGTTTACATCTACCATTGTCAGCTGTACAATCTCCCCACCCACACCCACCTCCCCTGTTTACATCTACCATTGTCAGTTGTACAATCTCCCCACCCACTCCCACCATGCCCGTGTTTACATCTACCATTGTCAGCTGTACAATCTCCCCACCCACACCCACCTCCCGTGTTTACATCTACCATTGTCAGCTGTACAATCTCCCCACCCACTCCCACCTTGCGCGTGTTTACATCTACCATTGTCAGCTGTACGATCTAAACACCCAATCCCACCCTGCCCGTGTTTACATCTACCATTGTCAGCTGCACAATCTCCCCACCCACAGCCACCTCCCATGCTTACATCTACCATTGTCAGCTGTACAATCTCCCCACCCACACCCACCTCCCGTGTTTACATCTACCATTGTCAGCTGTACAATCTCCCCACCCACTCCCACCCTGCCCGTGTTTACATCTACCATTGTCAGCTGTACAATCTCCCCACCCAATCCCACCCTGCCCGTGTTTACATCTACCATTGTCAGCTGTACGATCTCCACACCCAATCCCACCCTGCCCGTGTTTACATCTACCATTGTCAGCTGCACAATCTCCCCACCCAATCCCACCCTGCCCGTGTTTACATCTACCATTGTCAGCTGTACAATCTCCCCACCCACACCCACCTCTCATGTTTACATCTACCATTGTCAGCTGTACAATCTCCCCACCCACACCCACCTCCCGTGTTTACATCTACCATTGTCAGCTGTACAATCTCCCCACCCACACCCACCTCCCATGTTTACATCTACCATTGTCAGCTGTACAATCTCCCCACCCACACCCACCTTCCGTGTTTACATCTACCATTGTCAGCTGTACAATCTCCCAACCACACCTACCTCCCGTGTTTACATCTACCATTGTCAGCTGTACAATCTCCCCACCCACTCCCACCTCCCGTGTTTACATCTACCATTGTCAGCTGTACAATCTCCCCACCCACTCCCACCCTGCCCGTGTTTACATCTACCATTGTCAGCTGTACAATCTCCCCACCCAATCCCACCCTGCCCGTGTTTACATCTACCATTGTCAGCTATATAATCTCCTTGCCCACACCCACCTCCCGTGTTTACATCTACCATTGTCAGTTGTACAATCTCCCACCAACTCCGTCCGTGTTTACATCTACCATTGTCAGCTGTACAATCTCCCCTCCAACACCCACCTTCCGTGTTTACATCTACCATGTCAGTTGTACAATCTCCCACCCACTCCGTCCGTGTTTACATCTACCATGTCAGTTGTACAATCTCCCACCCACCCTGCCCGTGTTTACATCTACCATTGTCAGCTGTACAATCTCCCCACCCAATCCCACCCTGCCCGTGTTTACATCTACCATTGTCAGCTGTACAATCTCCCCACCCACACCCACCTCCCGTGTTTACATCTACCATTGTCAGCTGTACAATCTCCCCACCCACACCCACCTTCCGTGTTTACATCTACCATTGTCAGCTGTACAATCTCCCCACCCACACCCACCTTCCGTGTTTACATCTACCATTGTCAGCTGTACAATCTCCCCACCCACACCCACCTCCCGTGTTTACATCTACCATTGTAAACTGTACAATCTCCCCACCCACACCCACCTCCCGTGTTTACATCTACCATTGTCAGCTGTATAATCTCCTTGCCCACACCCACCTCCCGTGTTTACATCTACCATTGTCAGCTGTACAATCTCCCCACCCACACCCACCTCCCGTGTTTACATCTACCATTGTCAGCTGTATAATCTCCTTGCCCACACCCACCTCCCATGTTTACATCTACCATTGTCAGCTGTACAATCTCCCCACCCACACCCACCTCCCGTGTTTACATCTACCATTGTCAGCTGTACAATCTCCCCACCCACACCCACCTCCCGTGTTTACATCTACCATTGTCAGCTGTACAATCTCCCCACCCACACCCACCTCCCGTGTTTACATCTACCATTGTAAACTGTACAATCTCCCCACCCACACCCACCTCCCGTGTTTACATCTACCATTGTCAGCTGTATAATCTCCTTGCCCACACCCACCTCCCGTGTTTACATCTACCATTGTCAGCTGTACAATCTCCCCACCCACACCCACCTCCCGTGTTTACATCTACCATTGTCAGCTGTATAATCTCCTTGCCCACACCCACCTCCCATGTTTACATCTACCATTGTCAGCTGTACAATCTCCCCACCCACACCCACCTCCCGTGTTTACATCTACCATTGTAAACTGTACAATCTCCCCACCCACACCCACCTCCCGTGTTTACATCTACCATTGTCAGCTGTATAATCTCCTTGCCCACACCCACCTCCCGTGTTTACATCTACCATTGTCAGTTGTACAATCTCCCACCCACTCCGTCCGTGTTTACATCTACCATTGTCAGCTGTACAATCTCCCCTCCCACACCCACCTTCCGTGTTTACATCTACCATGTCAGTTGTACAATCTCCCACCCACTCCTTCCGTGTTTACATCTACCATGTCAGTTGTACAATCTCCCACCCACTCCGTCCGTGTTTACATCTACCATTGTCAGCTGTACAATCTCCCCACCCACTCCCACCTCCCGTGTTTACATCTACCATTGTCAGCTGTACAATCTCCCCACCCACACCCACCTCCCGTGTTTACATCTACCATTGTCAGCTGTACAATCTCCCCACCCACACCCACCTCCCATGTTTACATCTACCATTGGCAGCTGTACAATCTCCCCACCCACACCCACCTCCCGTGTTAACATCTACCATTGTCAGCTGTATAATCTCCCCACCCACACCCACCTCCCGTGTTTACATCTACCATTGTCAGCTGTATAATCTCCTTGCCCACACCCACCTCCCGTGTTTACATCTACCATTGTCAGTTGTACAATCTCCCACCCACTCCGTCCGTGTTTACATCTACCATTGTCAGCTGTACAATCTCCCCTCCCACACCCACCTTCCGTGTTTACATCTACCATGTCAGTTGTACAATCTCCCACCCACTCCTTCCGTGTTTACATCTACCATGTCAGTTGTACAATCTCCCACCCACTCCGTCCGTGTTTACATCTACCATTGTCAGCTGTACAATCTCCCCACCCACTCCCACCTCCCGTGTTTACATCTACCATTGTCAACTGTACAATCTCCCCACCCACTCCCACCTCCCGTGTTTACATCTACCATTGTCAGCTGTACAATCTCCCCACCCACTCCCACATCCCGTGTTTACATCTACCATCGTCAGCTGTACAATCTCCCCACCCAATCCCACCTCTGCCCGTGCTTACATCTACCATTGTCAGCTGTACAATCTCCCCACCCAATCCCACCCTGCCCGTGTTTACATCTACCATTGTCAGCTGTACAATCTCCCCACCCAATCCCACCTCTGCCCGTGTTTACATCTACCATTGTCAGCTGTACGATTTCCCCACCCACACCCACCTCCCGTGTTTACATCTACCATTGTCAGCTGTACAATCTCCCCACCAACTCCCACCCTGCCCGTGTTTACATCTACCATTGTCAGCTGTACAATCTCCCCACCCACACCCACCTCCCGTGTTTACATCTACCATTGTCAGCTGTACAATCTCCCCACCCACACCCACCTCCCGTGTTTACATCTACCATTGTCAGCTGTACAATCTCCCCACCCACACCCACCTTCCGTGTTTACATCTACCATTGTTAGCTGTACAATCTCCACACCCACACCCACCTCCCGTGTTTACATCTACCATTGTCAGCTGTACAATCTGCCCACCCAAACCCACCTTCCGTGTTTACATCTACCATTGTCAGCTGTACAATCTCCCCACCCACACCCACCTCCCGTGTTTACATCTACCATTGTCAGCTGTACAATCTCCCCACCCACCCCACCTCCCGTGTTTACATCTACCATTGTAAACTGTACAATCTCCCCACCCACACCCACCTCCCTTGTTTACATCTACCATTGTCAGCTGTACAATCTCCCCACCCACACCCACCTCCCCTGTTTACATCTACCATTGTCAGCTGTACAATCTCCCCACCCACTCCCACCCTGCCCGTGTTTACATCTACCATTGTCAGCTGTACAATCTCCCCACCCAATCCCACCCTGCCCGTGTTTACATCTACCATTGTCAGCTGTACAATCTCCCCACTCACACCTACCTCCCGTGTTTACATCTACCATTGTCAGCTGTACAATCTCCCCACCCACACCCACCTCCCTTGTTTACATCTACCATTGTAAACTGTACAATCTCCCCACCCACACCCACCTCCCGTGTTTACATCTACCATTGTCAGCTGTACAATCTCCCCACCCAATACCACCCTGCCCGTGTTTACATCTACCATTGTCAGCTGTACAATCTCCCCACCCAATCCCACCCTGCCCGTGTTTACATCTACCATTGTCAGCTGTACGATCTCCACACCCAATCCCACCCTGCCCGTGTTTACATCTACCATTGTCAGCTGCACAATCTCCCCACCCAATCCCACCCTGCCCGTGTTTACATCTACCATTGTCAGCTGTACAATCTCCCCACCCACACCCACCTCCCATGTTTACATCTACCATTGTCAGCTGTACAATCTCCCCACCCACACCCACCTCCCCTGTTTACATCTACCATTGTCAGTTGTACAATCTCCCCACCCACTCCCACCATGCCCGTGTTTACATCTACCATTGTCAGCTGTACAATCTCCCCACCCACACCCACCTCCCGTGTTTACATCTACCATTGTCAGCTGTACAATCTCCACACCCACACCCACCTCCCGTGTTTACATCTACCATTGTCAGCTGTACAATCTCCCCACCCACACCCACCTTCCGTGTTTACATCTACCATTGTCAGCTGTACAATCTCCCCACCCACACCCACCTTCCGTGTTTACATCTACCATTGTCAGCTGTACAATCTCCACACCCACACCCACCTCCCGTGTTGACATCTACCATTGTCAGCTGTACAATCTCCCCACACAAACCCACCTTCCGTGTTTACATCTACCATTGTCAGCTGTACAATCTCCCCACCCACACCCACCTCCCGTGTTTACATCTACCATTGTCAGCTGTACAATCTCCCCACTCACACCTACCTCCCGTGTTTACCTCTACCATTGTCAGCTGTACAATCTCCCCACCCACACCCACCTCCCTTGTTTACATCTACCATTGTAAACTGTACAATCTCCCCACCCACACCCACCTCCCGTGTTTACATCTACCATTGTCAGCTGTACAATCTCCCCACCCACACCCACCTCCCGTGTTTACATCTACCATTGTCAGCTGTACAATCTCCACACCCACACCCACCTCCCGTGTTTACATCTACCATTGTCAGCTGTACAATCTCCCCACCCACACCCACCTTCCGTGTTTACATCTACCATTGTCAGCTGTACAATCTCCCCACCCACACCCACCTTCCGTGTTTACATCTACCATTGTCAGCTGTACAATCTCCACACCCACACCCACCTCCCGTGTTGACATCTACCATTGTCAGCTGTACAATCTCCCCACACAAACCCACCTTCCGTGTTTACATCTACCATTGTCAGCTGTACAATCTCCCCACCCACACCCACCTCCCGTGTTTACATCTACCATTGTCAGCTGTACAATCTCCCCACTCACACCTACCTCCCGTGTTTACCTCTACCATTGTCAGCTGTACAATCTCCCCACCCACACCCACCTCCCTTGTTTACATCTACCATTGTAAACTGTACAATCTCCCCACCCACACCCACCTCCCGTGTTTACATCTACCATTGTCAGCTGTACAATCTCCCCACCCACTCCCACCCTGCCCGTGTTTACATCTACCATTGTCAGCTGTACAATCTCCCCACCCAATCCCACCCTGCCCGTGTTTACATCTACCATTGTCAGCTGTACAATCTCCCCACCCACACCCACCTCCCATGTTTACATCTACCATTGTCAGCTGTACAATCTCCCCACCCACACCCACCTCATCTGTTTACATCTACCATTGTCAGCTGTACAATCTCCCCACCAACTCCCACCATGCCCGTGTTTACATCTACCATTGTCAGCTGTACAATCTCCCCACCCACACCCACCTCCCGTGTTTACATCTACCATTGTCAGCTGTACAATCTCCCCACCCACTCCCACCTTGCGCGTGTTTACATCTACCATTGTCAGCTGTACAATCTCCCCACCCAATCCCACCCTCCCCGTGTTTACATCTACCATTGTCAGCTGTACAATCTCCCCACCCAATCCCACCCTGCCCGTGTTTACATCTACCATTGTCAGCTGTACAATCTCCCCACCCAATCCCACCCTGCCCGTGTTTACATCTACCATTGTCAGCTGTACGATCTCCACACCCAATCCCACCCTGCCCGTGTTTCATCTACCATTGTCAGCTGCACCATCTCCCCACCCAATCCCACCCTGCCCGTGTTTACATCTACCATTGTCAGCTGTACAATCTCCCCACCCACACCCACCTCCCATGTTTACATCTACCATTGTCAGCTGTACAATCTCCCCACCCACACCCACCTCCCCTGTTTACATCTACCATTGTCAGTTGTACAATCTCCCCACCCACTCCCACCATGCCCGTGTTTACATCTACCATTGTCAGCTGTACAATCTCCCCACCCACACCCACCTCCCGTGTTTACATCTACCATTGTCAGCTGTACAATCTCCCCACCCACTCCTACCTTGCGCGTGTTTACATCTACCATTGTCAGCTGTACAATCTCCTCACCCACACCCACCTCCCATGTTTACATCTACCATTGTCAGCTGTACAATCTCCCCACCCACTCCCACCCTGCCCGTGTTTACATCTATCATTGTCAGCTGCACAATCTCCTCACCCACACCCACCTCCCATGTTTACATCTACCATTGTCAGCTGTACAATCTCCCCACCCACACCCACCTCCCGTGTTTACATCTACCATTGTCAGCTGTACAATCTCCCCACCCACTCCCACCCTGCCCGTGTTTACATCTATCATTGTCAGCTGTACAATCTCCCCACCCAATCCCACCATGCCCGTGTTTACATCTACCATTGTCAGCTGTACAATCTCCCCACCCACACCCACCTCCCATGTTTACATCTACCATTGTCAGCTGTACAATCTCCCCACCCACACCCACCTTCCGTGTTTACATCTACCATTGTCAGCTGTACAATCTCCCCACCCACACCTACCTCCCGTGTTTACATCTACCATTGTCAGCTGTACAATCTCCCCACCCACTCCCACCTCCCGTGTTTACATCTACCATTGTCAGCTGTACAATCTCCCCACCCACTCCCACCTCCCGTGTTTACATCTACCATTGTCAGCTGTACAATCTCCCCACCCACTCCCACCCTGCCCGTGTTTACATCTACCATTGTCAGCTGTACAATCTCCCCTCCCACACCCACCTTCCGTGTTTACATCTACCATGTCAGTTGTACAATCTCCCACCCACTCCGTCCGTGTTTACATGTACCATTGTCAGCTGTACAATCTCCCCTCCCACACCCACCTTCCGTGTTTACATCTACCATGTCAGTTGTACAATCTCCCACCCACTCCGTCCGTGTTTACATCTACCATGTCAGTTGTACAATCTCCCACCCACCCTGCCCGTGTTTACATCTACCATTGTCAGCTGTACAATCTCCCCACCCAATCCCACCATGCCCGTGTTTACATCTACCATTGTCAGATGTACAATCTCCCCACCCACACCCACCTTCCGTGTTTACATCTACCAATGTCAGCTGTACAATCTCCCCACCCACACCCACCTCCCATGTTTACATCTACCATTGTCAGCTGTACAATCTCCCCACCCACACCCACCTCATCTGTTTACATCTACCATTGTCAGCTGTACAATCTCCCCACCAACTCCCACCATGCCCGTGTTTACATCTACCATTGTCAGCTGTACAATCTCCCCACCCACACCCACCTCCCGTGTTTACATCTACCATTGTCAGCTGTACAATCTCCCCACCCACTCCCACCTTGCGCGTGTTTACATCTACCATTGTCAGCTGTACAATCTCCCCACCCAATCCCACCCTCCCCGTGTTTACATCTACCATTGTCAGCTGTACAATCTCCCCACCCAATCCCACCCTGCCCGTGTTTACATCTACCATTGTCAGCTGTACAATCTCCCCACCCAATCCCACCCTGCCCGTGTTTACATCTACCATTGTCAGCTGTACGATCTCCACACCCAATCCCACCCTGCCCGTGTTTCATCTACCATTGTCAGCTGCACCATCTCCCCACCCAATCCCACCCTGCCCGTGTTTACATCTACCATTGTCAGCTGTACAATCTCCCCACCCACACCCACCTCCCATGTTTACATCTACCATTGTCAGCTGTACAATCTCCCCACCCACACCCACCTCCCCTGTTTACATCTACCATTGTCAGTTGTACAATCTCCCCACCCACTCCCACCATGCCCGTGTTTACATCTACCATTGTCAGCTGTACAATCTCCCCACCCACACCCACCTCCCGTGTTTACATCTACCATTGTCAGCTGTACAATCTCCCCACCCACTCCTACCTTGCGCGTGTTTACATCTACCATTGTCAGTTGTACAATCTCCTCACCCACACCCACCTCCCATGTTTACATCTACCATTGTCAGCTGTACAATCTCCCCACCCACTCCCACCCTGCCCGTGTTTACATCTATCATTGTCAGCTGCACAATCTCCTCACCCACACCCACCTCCCATGTTTACATCTACCATTGTCAGCTGTACAATCTCCCCACCCACACCCACCTCCCGTGTTTACATCTACCATTGTCAGCTGTACAATCTCCCCACCCACTCCCACCCTGCCCGTGTTTACATCTATCATTGTCAGCTGTACAATCTCCCCACCCAATCCCACCATGCCCGTGTTTACATCTACCATTGTCAGCTGTACAATCTCCCCACCCACACCCACCTCCCATGTTTACATCTACCATTGTCAGCTGTACAATCTCCCCACCCACACCCACCTTCCGTGTTTACATCTACCATTGTCAGCTGTACAATCTCCCCACCCACACCTACCTCCCGTGTTTACATCTACCATTGTCAGCTGTACAATCTCCCCACCCACTCCCACCTCCCGTGTTTACATCTACCATTGTCAGCTGTACAATCTCCCCACCCACTCCCACCTCCCGTGTTTACATCTACCATTGTCAGCTGTACAATCTCCCCACCCACTCCCACCCTGCCCGTGTTTACATCTACCATTGTCAGCTGTACAATCTCCCCTCCCACACCCACCTTCCGTGTTTACATCTACCATGTCAGTTGTACAATCTCCCACCCACTCCGTCCGTGTTTACATCTACCATTGTCAGCTGTACAATCTCCCCACCCACACCCACCTTCCGTGTTTACATCTACCATGTCAGTTGTACAATCTCCCACCCACTCCGTCCGTGTTTACATCTACCATGTCAGTTGTACAATCTCCCACCCACCCTGCCCGTGTTTACATCTACCATTGTCAGCTGTACAATCTCCCCACCCAATCCCACCCTGCCCGTGTTTACATCTACCATTGTCAGCTGTACAATCTCCCCACCCACACCCACCTCCCGTGTTTACATCTACCATTGTCAGCTGTACAATCTCCCCACCCACACCCACCTTCCGTGTTTACATCTACCATTGTCAGCTGTACAATCTCCCCACCCACACCCACCTTCCGTGTTTACATCTACCAATGTCAGCTGTACAATCTCCCCACCCACACCCACCTCCCATGTTTACATCTACCATTGTCAGCTGTACAATCTCCCCACCCACACCCACCTCCCGTGTTTACATCTACCATTGTCAGCTGTACAATCTCCCCACCCACACCCACCTCCCGTGTTTACATCTACCATTGTCAGCTGTACAATCTCCCCACCCACACCCACCTCCCATGTTTACATCTACCATTGTCAGCTGTACAATCTCCCCACCCACACCCACCTCCCGTGTTTACATCTACCATTGTCAGCTGTACAATCTCCCCACCCACACCCACCTCCCGTGTTTACATCTACCATTGTCAGCTGTACAATCTCCCCACCCACACCCACCTCCCGTGTTTACGTCTACCATTGTCAGCTGTACAATCTCCCCACCCACACCCACCTCCCGTGTTTACATCTACCATTGTCAGCTGTATAATCTCCTTGCCCACACCCACCTCCCGTGTTTACATCTACCATTGTCAGTTGTACAATCTCCCACCCACTCCGTCCGTGTTTACATCTACCATTGTCAGCTGTACAATCTCCCCTCCCACACCCACCTTCCGTGTTTACATCTACCATGTCAGTTGTACAATCTCCCACCCACTCCGTCCGTGTTTACATCTACCATGTCAGTTGTACAATCTCCCACCCACTCCGTCCGTGTTTACATCTACCATTGTCAGCTGTACAATCTCCCCACCCACTCCCACCTCCCGTGTTTACATCTACCATTGTCAACTGTACAATCTCCCCACCCACTCCCACCTCCCGTGTTTACATCTACCATTGTCAGCTGTACAATCTCCCCACCCACTCCCACATCCGTCCGTGTTTACATCTATCATGGTCAGCTCTACAATCTCTCTACCCACACCCACTCCGACCGTGTGTACATCTACCATTGTCAGCTGTACAATATTCCCACCCACTCCCACCCGCTCGTGTTTACATCTACCATTGTCAGCTGTACAATCTCCCCACCCACACCCACTGCGTTGTGTTAACATCTACCATTGTCAGGTGTTCAATCTCCCAACCCACACCCACTCCGTCTGTGTTTACATCTACCATTGTCAGATGTACAATCTCCCGACCCACTCCCATTCAGTCCGTATTTACATCTATCATTGTCGGCTGTATAATCACGACACCCACATCCTCTCCGTCCGTGTTTACTTCTAACATGGTCAGTTGTACAATCTCCCCACCCTCACCCACTCGTCTGTGCGTACATCTACCATTGTCTGCTGTACAATCTCCCCACCCACACCCACTCCGTCCGTGTTTACATCTACCATTGTCAGCTGTACAATTTTCCCATCCTCACCCACTCCGTCGTGTTTAAATCTGCCATTGTCAGCTGTACAATCTTCCCACCCACGCCCACTCCGTCCGTGTTTATATCAACCGTTGTCAGCTTTACAATCTCGCCGCCCACACCCACTCCGTCTATGTTTACATCTACCATTGTCAGCTGTATAATCTCGACACCCACACCAACTCCTTCCGTGTTTACATCTACCATGGTCAGCTCTACAATCTCTCTACCCACACCCACCCCTGCCCGTGTTTACATCTATCATTGTCAGCTGTACAATCTCCCCACCCTTTCCCGGCCTCGCCAGTTTTTACATCTACCATTGTCAGCTGTACAATATCCCCACCCACTCCCACCCATGCCCGTATTTACTTCTACTATTGTGAGCTGTACAATCTCCCCACCCACTCCCATTTAGTCCGTGTTTACATCTACCATTGTCAGTTGTACAATATTCCCACCCACTCGCACGTGTTTGCATCTACCATTGTCAGATGTACAATCTCCCGACCCACTCCCACTCAGTCCGTTTGTACATATACCATTGTCAGCTGTACAATTTCCCCCACCAACACCCACTCCGTCCGTGTTAACATCTACCATTGTCAGCTGTACAATCTCCCACCCACACCCACTCCGTCTATGTTTACATCTATTATTGTCAGATGTACAATCTCCCGTCCCGCTCCCATCAACATCAACTGCTTTGTTACTATTGTACCAATGTGTACGACTACAGACACAGCCAACATCTGCTGAATATCAACTGCTTTGTTACTATTGTACCAATGTTTACGACTACAGACACAGCCAACATCTGCTGAATATCAACTGCTTTGTTACTATTGTACCAATGTGTACGACTACAGACACAGCCAACATCTGCTGAATATCAACTGCTTTGTTATTATTGTACCAATGTGTACGACTACAGACACAGCCAACATCTGCTGAACATCAACTGCTTTGTTATTATTGTACCAATGTGTACGACTACAGACACAGACAACATCTGCTGAACATCAACTGCTTTGTTACTAATGTACCAATGTGTACGACTACAGACACAGCCAACATCTGCTGAACATCAACTGCTTTGTTACTAATGTACCAATATGTACGACTACAGACACAGCCAACATCTGCTGAATATCAACTGCTTTGTTACTATTGTACCAATGTTTACGACTACAGACACAGCCAACATCTGCTGAACATCAACTGCTTTGTTATTATTGTACCAATGTGTACGACTACAGACACAGCCAACATCTACTGAACATCAACTGCTTTGTTATTATTGTACCAATATGTACGACTACAGACACAGCCAACATCTGCTGAACATCAACTGCTTTGTTATTATTGTACCAATGTGTACGATTACAGACACAGCCAACATCTGCTGAACATCAACTGTTTGTAATTATTGTACCAATGTGTACGACTACAGACACAGCCAACATCTGCCGAACATCAACTGCTTTGTTACTTTTGTACCAATGTGTACGACTACAGACACAGCCAACATCTGCTGAACATCAACTGTTTGTAATTATTGTACCAATGTGTACGACTACAGACACAGCCAACATCTGCCGAACATCAACTGCTTTGTTACTATTGTACCATTGTGTACGACTACAGACACAGCCAACATCTGCCGAACATCAACTGCTTTGTTATAATTGTACCAATGTGTACGACTACAGACACAGCCAACATCTGCTGAACATCAACTGCTTTGTTACTATTGTACCAATATGTACGACTACAGACACAGCCAACATCTGCTGAACATCAACAGCTTTGTTACTATTGTACCAATATGTACGACTACAGACACAGCCAACATCTGCTGAACATCAACGGCATTGTTACTATTGTACAAATGTGTACGACTACAAACACAGCCAACATCTGCTGAACATCAACGGCTTTGTTACTATTGTACAAATGTGTACGACTACAGACACAGCCAACATCTGCTGAACATCAACGGCATTGTTACTATTGTACAAATGTGTACGACTACAAACACAGCCAACATCTGCTGAACATTAACTGCTTTGTTATTATTGTACCAATATGTACGACTACAGACACAGCCAACATCTGCTGAACATCAACGGCATTGTTTCTATTGTACAAATGTGTACGACTACAAACACAGCCAACATCTGCTGAACATCAACGGCATTGTTACTATTGTACAAATGTGTACGACTACAGACACAGCCAACATCTGCTGAACATTAACGGCATTGTTACTATTGTACAAATGTGTACGACTACAAACACAGCCAACATCTGCTGAACATTAACTGCTTTGTTATTATTGTACCAATATGTACGACTACAGACACAGACAACATCTACTGAACATCAACTGCTTTGTTATTATTGTACCACTGTGTACGTCATTTTTAAAGCATTCTAGGCTAATCAATGCGGTTTGAGAAATATCTTCGACTTTTAAAGCAAATTTACACATTTTGCCATGTAATAACAAATTGTTCTTTAAACCAAAAAATTAGAGAGCAATTCGCTTGTTTAGTTTTATTATCGAGTGCGACGATTTAAGGATATAAATACAGTTTCGACCCTGCAAGCCTTACTTAAGCAGAGTGTCGTCTGCTCATATAGAAAGTTTGTTTAGTCTGACAGAGGACGCATGAATTTAGATTGATTTATGTAGAGCCCAACGAACACCCAATCTTGTTGATTAAAGGTTTTTATTTCATGATTTGTCAATTGTGTCAATATTTATAAATGCCGGTGTCTCGGCGGTATATACCAATATGGGAAAAGGGTGCGCAAGTGTCTGGATTGGGGGTTGGGTGTGGTTCGGATAGAAAAAAACAACGTACAAACATGGCATCTGTAAAAAGATAATTCACCTTACATACGTTTTACTATAAATATAAATACAATCTTGTTTGCAAATATGATTGCAGATAGTTTTCCCAACTTTTGAATTCAGTACATAGAGATTATGCTGCGTTTATTATTGGGTTATTATTGGATGTACCTATTACTGACTAGTGGTATATGATAGCCATCTATTTTCATCAACAAACCAACTCACAAATTAACTCACATACTACAGTAGTAGAAGCTGGAGGTTTGGCATGCCATACAACCTGGGTTAACCCACCATTTGTTTGAAATGCCTGTACCAAGTCAGGACCATTTCTGTCGTTGCTATAAATTCGGATTGTTGGTTCTCGAGTTTGCCTGTGTCTTGGACTTTCATTTATTGATTGTCTTTTTTGCCAGTTTCGGTGGTATTCGGTATTTTGTTATTACATGCAATCAATATCTTAATATAAAGTTCTAAAGAAACATTCGAAATGGAAAAAAAATGATTCTTATTCTTAGATAATACGGATGAAGTTCAACTTGGTGGATTTAGTACTAACGATCGCAAGCATCCAAAAAATAATGTCTGAAATAATATAGAAAGAAATAATCATGTCTCCACTATATGTTATACAAAGGAATTAGAGATGAATGCCCTTTTATTCTGAAGAAGATATTTGAATTCATTGTATTCGGTTAATTCTCCTGGTACCTTTATCTTACCTTCCAACGATATCTAGTATTCCTCGCCTGGTACCCTTATCTTACCTTCCAACGATATTAGTATAACTCGCCTGGTACACTTATCTTACCTTCCAACGATATTAGTATAACTCACCTGGTACCCTTATCTTACCTTCCAACGATATTGGTATTCCTCGCCTGGTACCCTTATCTTACCTTCCAAAGATATTAAGTATTCTGTATTTTGGTGCACACAAAAAAGTGAATGGACCAGTTGATTGACTTTTTTAATGTTGCGTCCTCAGCAGCTAAGCAACATATACCTATTTGTAAATTCTTTGGTTTGATCCAACGTTGTCAATGCCACGTTAAAAGCTGAGTGGGTGAAATGATTCCACTATTTATTACCGGCTTACGTTTTAACAATGAGGTTTCGAGCCTTACTGTGGACAAAGTGCGCTCGACTCCAACCTTAATCATCAAGGATTTTCTTCAGTTTTCCTGCCTGGTTTTTTCTTCGGATACTGCAGCTTTATCCCACAATAAATCTGAACGATGTGATACGTACAGCTAACAACTCGATAAAAGTGGTGCTAACCACATTCAAATTAATAAAACTACGTGTTAATCTTTCATAAAAGAAATATGTACATTCGCTGATCGCACAAAACTTAGCAAATAAAGTAATTTCTATATAGTTCACATGGTTGGTGTTTCTTAAAAGTTTGGTTGTTTTTGTACATGTATTCATGCGACAAGAATCTACATTTTTTTTCATTACATTATGCGTATTACATGTCTTTTTGTCTTAATGTCTGGAGTTAGGAAGTAAACGCCAAATAAGCTATGTATCAACCAGGTAATGATGAGAGCAGTACTGCGTGCTTAATTTGTTTGTTTCATTTGTACTGTCACACAGTGTTGGATTGTTTTTGTGATAAAATGGACGTAAGGTTTAAATTTAAAATACATGTTGCCATGACTGATATTATTTACGCATGTTGCGGGTTATTATTGTTGTAGCAAGCTGGAGTATCTATCCACAGGAAACCATATTTATAGAGTGCCAGTAAGCTGTACCTGTCTAAGTAAGATGTAGCAAGCTGGGGTATCTATCCACAGGAAACCATATTTATATAGTGCCAGTAAGCTGTTCCTGTCTAAGTAAGATGTAGCAAGCTGGGGTATCTATCCACAGGAAACCATATTTATAGAGTGCCAGTAAGTTGTACCTGTCTAATTAAGTAAGATGTAGCAAGCTGGGGTATCTATCCACAGGAAACCATATTTATAGAGTGCCAGTAAGCTGTACCTGTCTAAGTAAGATGTAGCAAGCTGGGGTATCTATCCACAGGAAACCATATTTATAGAGTGCCAGTAAGCTGTACCTGTCTAAGTAAGATGTAGCAATCTGGGGTATCTATCCACAGGAAACCATATTTATATAGTGCCAGTAAGCTGTACCTGTCTAATTAAGTAAGATGTAGCAAGCTGGGGTATCTATCCACAGGAAACCATATTTATAGAGTGCCAGTAAGCTGTACCTGTCTAAGTAAGATGTAGCAAGCTGGGGTATCTATCCACAGAAAACCATATTTATATAGTGCCAGTAAGCTGTACCTGTCTAAGTAAGATGTAGCAAGCTGGGGTATCTATCCACAGGAAACCATATTTATAGAGTGCCAGTAAGCTGTACCTGTCTAGGTAAGATATATTGCAACACTCGGTTAATTGGATTCGATTCAAAGTCTTTTATAAATTGTTGGTTGCATTGCACCCGTCTTTAGCAGAGAAGGAGCAAGTTCCAATCGTGTTTCAGATTTGACCTGATACGAAATAGACCCATGATCTCCATTTCATTCCAGACAAGCACCATCTTATTACCGTGCTGTTGTTAAGCTCCATAGCATGTTGTCGAGACTGTGAGCGGTTATTTTGTTGTATATGTTTTGCTTTAATTTTTATGATACAGATATATAGAAAACAGATGGTTGTAACTTCTGTAGCAAATCGTAAACAGGAAAACCTCAATCTTTGTCAATTAAAGATGTAGTCAATTACACCCTGCCTCAGTACGATTTGAACTTTCAACCTCAGTCTTGAAACTTCTGTGATCAATAGTTTATGACTAACTAGATTAACCACTCAGACATCGAGGCCACGTGACATTATCCGTATATTGGTTGTGTTTGGTTGATTTAAATGCATGGTATTTTAGCCGGTTTCAGCAATTTGCCAGCTATATCATTCAAACAAAGAAACCATATTTTAATAGATTTTAAAACAAGTTTACATTTGGTACATAATTTATAATTTTACTTTGATGACATTTTCGGCACACACAGAAAATATTTGTAAATTACAAGACGGAAATAAATGTTATGTAGCCGAATATTGTCTTAATGTATGTTATAAAATTGTAATCTGGATTTTATGCTATAGGTCTATTGTCACTTGTATTGCGCAAAATAAATAAAACTTGACTAAAGTAAATAAATCTGTTTTATGTTTTGTTTGTTTTTTAAATGATGTTTCAGCCTTTTGTGCAGCTATGACTAGTTTTTATTGGGGCAGGAATTTGAATGCCATGATATAAATGTAGCAGACAAAATGGTAAAAGTGGCATAAAACTCCAATCAATCTTACGTATACAACACATTATAACAGAATCTTCCAACTTATTAAATGTAACTCACGTTAATCTTTATAATGTTTCTAATTAATTTAAAATATACAATAAGTTTATAAATCTGTTTACAATAATGAAGCCCTACAGTCTTTTCTAATTTTATAATTAATCATATTCTTAGATGGATTATCTATTTAATGTCTGGATTATCAATTGATGGTTACTGTTTGAAGTCATATTTGAAAAATAGTAAAGGGAGTTAACTCTAACTCAAAAAACAGGATGATGCAATTTTTTCATGAACACAAAATACCAATAATTAAACAGATTATCAGTATTATGAAGATATAGTCATTTAATCAGACATGATAATACTTATTTACTAAACATGATAATAATGATTTCCGATACTGAAAGTTAGGATTAATTTGCATGCGTATACATATGATCTTTTATTATGACCAATTTCAAACCTCAGGTGCAGCCATATTGGTATAGTTCCTAAAAAAACAGGAGGATTAAGACTTATAACCCATTTGTCTTATCCATTAGGTCATGGAATTAATTCTTATGTTGACCAGTCTCATGCTACTGTTCAATACTCCTCGTTTGATAATGCTGTCTGTATTATTCAACGCTTAGGGAAACATGCACTTTGTGGGAAATGTGATGTTAAGTCGGCATTTCGCTTGCTGCCAATGTATCCAGGGTCTTTTGACTTGTTAGGTATTAAATTCAAGGGGAATTATTTTATAGACAAAATGTTGCCAATGGGCCTTTCTCAATCTTGTTCCTATTTTGAGAGGTTCTCAACTTTCATTGAGTGGGCTTTGAGAACAGCGAGTAATTGCCAAGATACAGATCATTATTTAGACTATTTCTTTTTCGCGGGAAAGGCCTGCACAGACGATTGCGGGAATTTAATGGCAACATTCCATTCTGTTTGTGAACGTTTGAGTGTACCAATTGCTCATGAAAAAACGAAGGGTCCTACAACAAAAATTGAATATTTAGGCCTTACAATCGATTGCGATGATATGGTTATCAAAATTCCATCCAATAAGATTGTTGAGCTTAATGACAAACTTGAATATGTTTTACAAAATAAAAAGGTGACACTTAGAACTCTTCAGTCATTAGCTGGTTCATTGACCTTTTGTTCACGAGCCCTTCCGGCCGGTAGAGCATTTATAAGACGTGTTTATGCTTCTTTAAATAAAGCATCTCAACCTCATCATTTTATTAGGGTAACTTTATCGATGAAGGGTGATCTTAGGGTTTGGAAAGAATTTCTTGCTAATTTTAATGGCGTATCTTGCCTGATGTTAATTGGACAACCAATCATGATTTACAACTTTACACAGACAGTGCTGGTGGCTCGGCAAAAGGATGCGGTGCTTTTTATGCAGGAAAATGGACATTTTTACAATGGCCAAAACATTGTAAATGCACTTCTATTTTAAGGGATATCACATATTTGGAAATAATTCCCATTGCCTTAGCAATTTTTCTTTGGGGGCACGAATTTTTTAACGAAAAGGTCATGTTTTTTTGTGACACTCAGTCTGTAGTTACGATTTTAAATAACAAGAGTTCAAGATCTGAGACTGTGATGTCACTTCTAAGGTTCATTATTTATTGCAGTTTAAAATTGAATATACAGTTAAAATCGACTTGTATAGAATCTAAAAGTAATAAAATAGCCGATTGTATCTCTCGTGGGCAGGTAGACCAGTTCAGAGTATTGGTACCATGGGCCGAACCATTGCCTTGCCTAGTTCCTGTGGAATTCTTGAACCTTTTGTACTAGAAGCAAACACCCTGTTTGAAGCTTCCCTGTCTAAGAATACTTGGAATGCCTATGAGAATGGATTAGCAAAATTTAATGAATTTCGTAACTTGTATGGCTTGCCTAATATATGGCCACCAGCTGTAGATCACATTGCAAATTGTATTGCTTACTTGTCTTACAATTCATATGCCCCGGCGACTGCGAAATTGTATTTAAGTGGTCTCAGTTTTACTTTAAAAAACAAAGGGCTAGACGATACCACTCAATCATTTCTTGTTAAGCAAATGTTGAAGGGTATGACCAGGTTAAATGGGGCACCCAATTTGCGTCTTCCTGTAACTATTGAAATGATGAGAAAATTTCCAGTAGCTTTAAGCCATGTATGTTCTTCTTATTACGAAAGCTTATTATTTTTAACTGCCTTTTCATTAGCATTTTCTGCTTTGCTAAGAGACGGTGAAATTACATGTTCAAACAAGTATGATATCAATAAAGTTATTCTAAAAGCTGACATATGTTTGGGCCAATGTGATCAATCGTGCAAGATAAAATTACGATATTAAAAAACGGATCAGCTTGGTAGATCGTGCGTTATTGTAATCAAGTCAGATGAAAATCTGCCATTTTCTTTATTCAAGTTGTTGGGCGATTACATGCGAATGAGGCCAGTCTTTGAAGGTCCATTATTTTGTCATTTAAATCGAAAACCAATTACAAGGAAACAATTTGTTTCAGTTTTACATTCATCTCTAAAATTTCTGGGTTACAACACACGAAATATAAATACACATTCATTTACAGTACTTGAGATTGAAGACGCAACACTTTTATCAATCCGTCAGCGATCCGTCAGCGTTCCAAAATCCGTCACCAATCAGTTATCAATCAGTCAGATCAGTCAAATCGTTCCCAATCCGTCAGATCGTTCCCAATCCGTCCATCCGTCAATTGACGGATATGGAACGATTTGACTGATCTGACGGATTGATTTGGACTGATCGCTCCAATCCGTCCATTCAACTTCCGGTTAGTAAAATTAATATTTCGAAATGTGAAAATTCGTTTCACTCGCAAATATTAGAAGTATAAAAATGTCAACTGTTATGTCCTCATTGATGGATCGTTTTATCTAATATTAAGGCTAAAACTGGTCTAAAGTTATTAATAAAAAAAATGGAAATTCCCCCAATCTATTACTAATGCATCTGGGACGAAATATAACCATTACATAGTGTAACAAAATAATTAAAACAAAGCAAATTTAAAAACGCACACACACAATGACTTTAAAAAAGCATCTCGCATGCCAAGGCGCACGTCCGTATTTTGAAAGCGCGTCTAGTCTAAAGTTATAAATGATAAATGGAAATCCCCCCCCCCCCCCAAAAAAAAATCTATCACTAATGCATCTTTGGCGGCATATAAACATCACATAGTGTCATTTTATTAAAAAATAATTAAAAAAAGAAATGAAAAAAAACCACACACACAATAAATTCAAAAAATATTTGACCTCGCATGCCAAGGCGTACATCTCGTATTTGTCTTCGAAAAGTTTTAAAGCGGAAAAAGCGAGAAACACGAAAAACGTGAAGGCGAAATCGTAACATTTTTCCACTTCGCCTTTTCGCGTTAGCATTATATGTATGTTTGAATTTTGTTTAACACTATTTTTAAAAAATTATATTAGTTTATATAATATGACGTCGAGTGTTTATTGGGAAGAGCTGGTGTACCCAACCAAACAGCAAAGTTTCGACAGGAAAACTGGTGCTCTTTGCAAATTTATAGGGATGTGTCGAGCATACCATCTCGCTGTAAGGATCAAACAGACAACTTGGTGATCAATAATAGGTTACTGCTACCTTAACCTCCGAGGTCGTGGTTTTTTATTGTAAACGCTTAAAAAGATCATTTGTCGTGGTTTGATCAGTTTTTTTTTCTTTGCCACAGTTCCTATGAATTCCGGTGTATAATACTGAATAAGATTTACGACAAAAGCGAAAACATCTATTTATATATTTTATTAACTACCCCATAGTGTCACATGAATTTACACAGAATTAAATAAAGAATAAACTTATGTGCCACTGTTCCTAAAAATTCCGCTGTATAATACTGAATAAGATTCACGACAAAAGCGAAAACATCTATTTATATATTTTATTCACTATATATCTCACTGTGTCACATGAATTTACAGAGAATTAAATCTCAAATAAAGAATAAGGGGCCTCGTTGGCCGAGTGATCAAGGTAGTTATTCTACTATTAATCACGTGGTCTGTCAGCACAGAGATTGTGGGTTCGATTCTCACTGCAGGCAGGGTGTATTCGACTCCAATCTTAATTGACAAGGATTTTCCTACCGCAGGTCCGGGGTTTTCTCCGGGTAATCCGGCTTCCTCCCCCAATAAAAACACCATTCAAACAAACAAACAAATAAAGAATAAACTACTGTGCCACAATTCCTAAGAATTCCGGTGTATAATACTGAATACGATTTACGACAAAAGCGAAAACATCTATTTATATATTTTATTCACTATCTCATTACGTCTCATGAATTTACACAGAATTAAATCTCAAATAAAGATTAAACTACAGCGTTTGTATATCGAAGCTTATGAGTTAAAAATGCGAATATGTAAGCGTGATACGAAAATCAATTCTGCTTTCGCATTTTAGCCGTCGCAATTGTTTATTTTACGATTTCTTTTAAAGTCATTCCACAATTAATGATATATAAGTATAAATGGTTTCCTTTAAATAAGGAAGTACTTGAAATTGGTTGATAGGTTTAACAGAGCTGCCCAGCGCATCCTCAGCTGGCGGACATGGGATGTTCTCCCGTTATTTATATATATATATATATATATTTTTTTTTGGGGGGGGGGGGTGGGGGTGGTTCAGGTCATATTAAATTGCCGCGAACCATAGTGACATGTTTAGAGAGTGTCACGCTCCTTGTACGAAAAATAGTAAATCTTACTCCCCAACCCATGCCCCATATTTTTCAAAATTGCCCCTTTGTCCATCTTTATCTAATTGATTGTAGGAGCCGAGTGGTGATGTTAGTTCATCAACTATTGATCACGTGGTCTGTCAACACTGAGGTTTCGTGTTCGAATCTCACTGCAGGCAGGGTGCACTCGACTTAATTTAAAGGGAGCCAGTTTTCCTAGTGGAGGACGGGTGTTTTATCCGGGTACTCCGGTTTCCTTCTCAAATTAAAACTGGACGCCATGATATAGCTGAAAAAATTGCTGAAAGTGGATTAAACAATATTTAAACAAGCAAACAAATCTAATCGATTTATATTTAACTTATTCTCGTCATGAATAGAGCTGAAATACTCTCGCTGAAAGAAAAGCAAACAATCAATCAATACAATAAGTTATTGTTTAAATTGAATGACACTCTTTTAAAGGCAAGTTTTGAAATAGTTCTGTTTCATCGATATGACACTGTAATGACAATGTTAAGACCTAAACAATTTATAACGTTTTGTTAAAAAAATTACTATTTCGTACTGAAACATGTGTCTATCTGTAACACATTTTTACGCTTAACCTCAGTATTCGCAGACAATTCTCCCCGGCGTTATTGGGGCCTAGGTGGCTGATTGGTTAGTCATCTACTAGTTGTCACATGCCTGTCAACAGGTTGCGGATTTTCGAACGACTGCAGATATGGTGCCCCCGACACCACTTTAATTGACAAAAGACTGTCGGTTTTTTACCTGTACTCCGGCTTTCTCCCACCCACCCCCAATAAAAAATGGACGCCATGAAAAAAATGGAACAAACCAGCGTAATTGTATGTATACTTTTTTAAACAAATTTTATTGCCTGTCCAATAAAACTTGCGACAAGAATTGTATATTTTACAATACAACTTTTGTTTAGTAAACAATGCGTTTTGATTGACAATGATTGTTTAACAGTTGAACAATTGTTATACACAACAGTTTTATAATTGTATTTAAAATGTTGTAGACAAAATAAAAACACGCAGGCATACATTTAAGTAACTAATAATAATGTCAAAAAGAGGCCACGTTCTTTCCTAAATGTGAAATAAATCTGTTACAAATTGGGGGAGTCGGGTCGGCTTAATATATGACAAAAAATATACATGTAACAGGTCGCAAAAGATCACGAGTCGCGGGAATAAAAAAAGAGAACCAATAATGGATTACGAAAAAAAAAACATTTACCACTTCGTTACTGATGTGCCTTAAATAGAAGTTTTTTGAAGGTTTTCAGGAATCGGTTCCCACATATGTCCTGCTTTAAAGAAATGTGCTTAATTATATAATATAAAGAAAAAAATTTTCTTTAAATATGTTTATTTATTCATTTAGAACGAGACATTGTATTTACAATTCCTTTAAACGCATTATATTTCATTATAAAAAAGGTATAATAAATGCATAAATTATATACAAATGACGCAGAATCCGTTTTATCTTTAAATTATTTATACGAATCCGTCAATAAACTAACCGATTTATGCATATAATTAAATGACGGATTCTGGATCGCACTGATTGGACTGATCGCACTGATTGCTGACGGTTACCAAGGTAATGACGGATTCATAATTTTGGACGGATGTCGTCATCATCAATCAGTCAGCGATCCGTCAGCGTTCCAAAATCCGTCAGCAATCAGTTATCAATCAGTCAAAGTGTTGCGTTTACGGGTGCAAATACTGTAGGATAGGTGGCGCCACACACCTAGCCAAAACGGGTTGTAGTGATGCAGAAATTCAATGTAAGGGACGTTGGCTATCTAACTCGTATCAGCGATATATTAGCTTATAACTCAGTTTTAGTATTTTAGGTATCAAGACTGTATGGATTGTGGGGAGCTTGATAATTAAGGAAGCATACCATCACACATGTCACAGACCAACTAAAAAGAACCTTGGCATGGAAAGACAAGGCGTCTACCTCGTCTGGGTAGGAATGAGTGGGATGCGATGGAGCAACCTTATGCCTCTTTTGTCAGGTCTGTTGTGTTGTTATGGATTGCCTCACGCTGTAGTCATTCATTGCGGGGGAAATGATATCGGAAGCCCCGGCTATCTTATTTATGATATCAAATACACACTGGCAAATATTATGTTTCATTATCTACCAGGGACTGCAATAATATGGTCAAATATTCTTCCGAGATTGCAGTGGCGATATTCGTCAAATCTTGTTAAAATGGATAGAACTAGAAGAAGAATTAATCGCTTTGCAAGGTCTCGCTTGCTAAAACGAAATTGTTACATAATACAATATCCCGATTTCGAAGATAGACTTCCCGCTTTGTTCAATGATGATGGCGTTCATTTATCCTTCATTGGTAATGCTACAAGGCGCTCTTGAAACTTTCTTTGATAAGCCTCATATTCATGTATATCCACATTATTGAGGCTGGTATTTTGTATTTCTAAACTGTTTGGCAGTGAGAATACGTTTGTTTTTTATTGTATTCTCATTGGCGGATTTAGAAATACAATTCAACTCTGGATCGCCCAGGGTTTTGAATATCACTATTGGATCGCCCAATAGTATTTTATTTTCATCATTTGTGATGGACATTTTTTGATTGATTTGATTTGTGTATTCACATATGAATAATTTTGATTGATTTGAATTGTGTATTGATGTGTGAATAAAGCCATGACAATTACCAGCCAAAATATTGTGTTTGTTTATTTTATTTGTTGACACTTGGTTGTTGTGTTTGATATTGATTTTGTCAGTGAAAGGCAATTCTTGAGTAGATTAGAATTGTACACTGTTTTAATCTTGACCTGGATTTTGTATACACTTGAAGCATTTGAGGACTGCAATTGGCATGTTCTCGCTATTTTAAGAAAATTATAGTTGTCTAAAATAACAACCCAGAATTGTGACGTCGGATCTTTAACTTCCTGACCTCCCGAAGAATATATTTAATAACGAATACTACAGTAGCGTTCTTTAACGTGCGAGGAACGTGGCATTATTCCCAACACGGTGCACTAATATGGTTTGCGGTCAGGTTTTCCGTATTATGGCCTGACAACCCAAGCTTGCCAGGGTTACCCCATTCAACCACCTGGGGCACACATCCCAGTCGGTCTTTAGGGAAACCGACCTGACACACCGGTCAGGGTACTGGGCGCTATTAAGTCGCCTTTTACGACAAGCTAGCGCGACTGCGGTCTATTCTTTTAACCTCCCGGATCCCGCACGGGGCGCTGCTTGATGGATAATTAGATTAAGTTTAGAAAGCATAAGTATCAATATAACTGCTGTAATTTGTATTGTTAAGTTAAATTTATTTATTTGGTCTTGAAAACTGTCAGAAGCAAGTGTTTTCTGAAATAATTCAGCCGATTCTTCATTCCATTTATAAAAAAATGGTAGTTTTATTGAATAATCTTCCTCTTTTATATCTAAACAGTTAACTTTAAGCATTAGTGAGATCTGATAATGATCTGATAGGTCAGATAAAAATGTATGGACAGTAAAAAATCTAATATTTTTAATAAGGTTCTCTGATGTAACAAAATAATCCACTACACTACTCCCCCTAGGTGTATGGCAAGTATATTTACCAACTAAGTCACCTATAATGCGCCCATTTAAAATTCTTGATTAAATACACAGGTCATTGAGTGACCTGCCTCTTGAAAATGTAATATTACCCATGCTTAAGCGTGTACTAGGAAAATTCATATCTGGAGAATATCCCTCAAATAATGGGATTTCAGAATGTAAATTATCATTTTCTATAAAATCCTGCTCAACATTACCCGTCCTAGCATTAAGTCTCCCCCTAAAATAACTTGCCCTAGTTCAGAGTATTTTATAATATTAGTTTCTATGAGAGTAAACATATCTTCCTCTAATGATTGTGTATACTTTGTATTTGAAGGAGGATTATATAAAAAGCACAAGTAAATATCTTGATATGTATTAAAAAATCTTTTCTTAGTTTTAACCAAATATAATCATTATTTCTATGATCTAAAACGTAAATACCCTGTCTGATATTTTCTTTGACAAATATAGAGATTCCACCTGACCTCTTATTAGTATTTTTTAACTTAGGTCTGATTAAATGAACAGAATTAAAGCCAGGAATACATAAGGAATCTTCAAGAGAACAATGAGTTTCCATCAGACATATAATATCCTTATGTATAATTTCTTCCAAAAAACTATGATCACTGTACTTGCTAAAACCTTTGCATTTATACCCTTTATATATTCCACGAAGCAATATGGAGTGATCTTTTATGCGCCATTTATTGAGAATGAAGAAGTGAAAATTATTTTTAAGTGAAGAGTTACATGTAGTTCCTGTGGCAAAAAAAAAAAATAAAAATAAAGATAAAGATCAAAGGGTACCAGTAAAGAAACAGGAGAACTTGTGTGAATCAGTAAAACATTATGTTGGTGAAATTTTCTATGGCTAATAAATGCATTTTTGAAGTTCAGTTTTTTTTCTAAATTGTTTGCCTTTAATCAGAAAATTGTGATACATTGATATTTAGTGTAGTTGATGTTTCCGGATAGCTGGTAGTTGAACATGCTGCGTGTTTATCGGTGGCTAACCTGAACAGTGACGGTTTTATTGTTGAATGGAACTTTACAAAATTCATTTACAAATATGTGGCCAGAAATTGAATCAATCATTTTATTTTTGCAAACAATATTATTCTAATTTCTATTATTGGTAGGATTTATGTTTATTTTATTTTTTGTGGGGGGGGGGGGCTGGATGTTGAAAGGCTTTGCTTTATTGTTGGAGGGCACTTGAACAATTTAGAGTTATTTGCAGGTAGTTTAACAGTTTTAGTTGTATTGTCGTCAAGCAGTTTAATTCTTGTAGTTTGATTTTTGTTAGGCAGTTTAACTGTATTAGTTTTTTGTCAGGCAATATAACAGTTTAAGCCTTTGGGCAGTGTATTGTTCACTGACAGTTTACTGTTTGAGTTTTAATGCTTTTAACAGTTTCAGTTTAATTGTTTGCTGACATTTTAATAGTTTCAGTTTAATTGTTCACTGACATTTTAACAGTTTCAGTTTTATTGTTCGCTGACATTTTAACAGTTTCGGTTTAATTGCTCGCTGACATTTTTCCAGTTTCAGTTTAATTGTTCGCTGACCTTTTAACAGTTTCAGTTTTATTGTTCGCTGGCATTTCAACAGTTTCAGTTTTATTGTTCATTGACATTTTAACAGTTTCATTTTTATTGTTTCGCTGACAATTTACCAGTTTCAGTTTTATTGTTTGCTGACATTTTGACAGTTTCAGTTTAATTGTTCGCTGACATTTTGACAGTTTCAGTTTTATTGTTCGCTGACATTTAATCAGTTTCAGTCTTATTGTTCGCTGACATTTTATTAGTTTCAGTTTTATTGTTCGCTGACATTTTATCAGTTTCAGTTTTATTGTTCGCTGACATTTTAACAGTTTCAGTTTAATTGTTCACTGACATTTTAAAAGTTTCAGTTTTATTGTTCGCTGACATTTTATCAGTTTCAGTTTAATTGTTTGCTGACATTTAATCAGTTTCAGTCTTATTGTTCGCTGACATTTTATTAGTTTCAGTTTTATTGTTCGTTGACATTTCAAAAGTTTCAGTTTAATTGTTCGCTGACATTTTATCAGTTTCAGTTTTATTGTTCGCTGACATTTTAACAGTTTCAGTTTAATTGTTCGCTGACATTTTAACAGTTTCAGTTTAATTCTTCGCTGACAATTTAACAGTTTTAGTGTAATTGTTCGCTGACATTTTAACAGTTTCAGTTTAATTGTTTGCTGACATTTTAAAAGTTTCATTTTAATTGTTTGCTGACATTTTACAGATTCAGTTTTATTGTTCACTGACATTTTAACAGTTTCAGTTTTATTGTTCACTGACATTTTAACAGTTTCAGTTTTATTGTTCGCTGACATTTTTCCAGTTTTAGTTTTATTGTTCACTGACATTTTAAAAGTTTCAGTTTTATTGTTCGCTGACATTTTAAAAGTTTCAGTTTTATTGTTCGCTGACATCTTATCAGTTTCAGTTTTATTGTTCGCTGACATTTTATTAGTTTCAGTTTTAGTGTTCGCTGACATTATAACAGTTTCAGTTTTATTGTTCGCTGACATTTTAAAAGTTTCAATTTAATTGTTCGCTGACATTTTAAAAGTTTCAGTTTTATTATTCACTGACATTTTAACACATTCAGTTTAATTGTTCGCTGACATTTTATTAGTTTCAGTTTTATTGTTCGCTGACATTTTAACAGTTCGGTTTAATTGTTCGCTGACATTTTAAAAGTTTCAGTTTTATTGTTCGCTGACATTTTGTCAGTTTCAGTTTTATTGTTCGCTGACATTTTAACAAATTCATTTTTATTGTTCACTGACATTTTAACAGTTTCAGTTTAATTGTTCGCTGACATTTTAAAAGTTTCAGTTTTATTGTTCGCTGACATTTTGTCAGTTTCAGTTTTATTGTTCGCTGACATTTTAACAGATTCATTTTTATTGTTCACTGACATTTTAACAGTTTCAGTTTTATTGTTCACTGACATTTTAACAGTTTCAGTTTAATTGTTCGCTGACATTTTTCCAGTTTCAGTTTTATTGTTTGCTGACATTTTATCAGTTTCAGTTTAATTGTTCGCTGACATTTTATCAGTTTCAGTTTATTGTTCGCTTACATGTTAACAGTTTCAGTTTAATTGTTCGCTGACATTTCAACAGTTTCAGTTTAATTGTTCGCTGACATTTTAACAGGTTCAGTTTAATTGTTTGCTGAAATTTAAAAAGTTCCAGTTTAATTGTTCTCTGATATTTTAACAGATTCAGTTTTATTGTTCACTGACATTTTAACAGTTTCAGTTTTACTGTTAGCTGACATTTTATTAGTTTCAGTTTTATTGTTCGCTGACATTTTGACAGTTTCAGTTTAATTGTTCGCTGACATTTTGCAAGTTTCAGTTTAATTGTTCGCTGACATTTTAACAGTTTCAGTTTAATTGTTCGCTGACATTTTATCAGTTTCAGTTTAATTGTTCGCTGACATTTTAACAGTTTCAGTTTTATTGTTCACTGACATTTTAACAGTTTCAGTTTTATTGTTAGCTGACATTTTATTAGTTTCAGTTTTATTGTTTGCTGACATTTTGACAGTTTCAGTTTAATTGTTCGCTGACATTTTGCTAGTTTCAGTTTAATTGTTCGCTGACATTTTAACAGTTTCAGTTTAATTGTTCGCTGACATTTTATCAGTTTCAGTTTAATTGTTCGCTTACATTTTACCAGTTTCAGTTTTAATTGTTTGTTGACATTTTAAAAGTTTCAGTTTAATTGTTCGCTGACATTTTAAAAGTTTCAGTTTTATTGTTCGCTGACATTTTGTCAGTTTCAGTTTTATTGTTCGCTGACATTTTAACAGATTCATTTTTATTGTTCACTGACATTTTAACAGTTTCAGTTTAATTGTTCGCTGACATTTTAAAAGTTTCAGTTTTATTGTTCGCTGACATTTTGTCACTTTCAGTTTTATTGTTCACTGACATTTTAACAGTTTCAGTTTTATTGTTCACTGACATTTTAACAGTTTCAGTTTAATTGTTCGCTGACATTATTCCAGTTTCAGTTTTATTGTTTGCTGACATTTTATCAGTTTCAGTTTAATTGTTCGCTGACATTTTATCAGTTTCAGTTTATTGTTCGCTTACATTTTAACAGTTTCAGTTTAATTGTTCGCTGACATTTCAACAGTTTCAGTTTAATTGTTCGCTGACATTTTAACAGGTTCAGTTTAATTGTTTCCTGACATTTAAAAAGTTCCAGTTTAATTGTTCTCTGATATTTTAACAGATTCAGTTTTAGTGTTCACTGACATTTTAACAGTTTCAGTTTTACTGTTAGCTGACATTTTATTTGTTTCAGTTTTATTGTTCGCTGACATTTTAACAGTTTCAGTTTAATTGTTCCCTGACATTTTATCAGTTTCAGTTTAATTGTTCGCTGACATTTTAACAGTTTCAGTTTAATTGTTTTTTGACATTTTATCAGTTTCAGTTGTATTGTTCGCTGACATTTTAACAGTTTCAGTTTTATTGTTCACTGACATTTTAACAGTTTCAGTTTTATTGTTAGCTGACATTTTATTAGTTTCAGTTTTATTGTTTGCTGACATTTTGACAGTTTCAGTTTAATTGTTCGCTGACATTTTGCTAGTTTCAGTTTTATTGTTCGCTGACATTTTAACAGTTTCAGTTTAATTGTTCGCTGACATTTTATCAGTTTCAGTTTAATTGTTTGCTGACATTTTAACAGTTTTAGTTTAATTGTTTGCTGACATTTTTACAGTTTCAGTTTAATTGTTTGCTGACATTTTAACAGTTTCAGTTTTATTGTTCACTGACATTTAAACAGTTTCAGTTTAATTGTTCGCTGACATTTTATCAGTTTCAGTTTAATTGTTCGCTGACATTTTAACAGTTTCAGTTTTAATTGTTTGTTGACATTTTATCAGTTTCAGTTTTATTGTTCGCTGACATTTTAACAGATTCAGTTTTATTGTTCACTGACATGTTAACAGTTTCAGTTTTATTGTTCACTGACATTTTATCAGTTTCAGTTTAATTGTTTGCTGACATTTTAACAGTTTCAGTTTAATTGTTTGCTGACATTTTATCAGTTTCAGTTTTATTGTTCGCTGACATTTTATTAGTTTCAGTTTTATTGTTCGTTGACATTTTAAAAGTTTCAGTTTAATTGTTCGCTGACATTTTATTAGTTTCAGTTTATTGTTCGCTGACATTTTAACAGTTTCAGTTTAATTGTTCGCTGACATTTTAACAGTTTCAGTTTAATTGTTTGCTGACATTTTAACAGTTTTAGTTTAATTGTTTGCTGACATTTTTACAGTTTCAGTTTAATTGTTTGCTGACATTTTACAGATTCAGTTTTATTGTTCACTGACATTTTAACAGTTTCAGTTTTATTGTTCACTGACATTTTAACAGTTTCAGTTTTATTGTTCGCTGACGTTTTTTCAGTTTCAGTTTTATTGTTCACTGACATTTTAAAAGTTTCAGTTTTATTGTTCGCTTAACAGGTTCAGTTTAATTGTTCTCTGACATTTTAACAGATTCAGTTTTATTGTTCACTGACATTTTAAAAGTTTCAGTTTAATTGTTTGCTGACATTTTAAAGTTTTCAGTTTAATTGTTCGCTGACATTTTAACAGTTTCAGTTTTATTGTTCACTGACATTTTAACAGTTTCAGCTTTATTGTTCGCTGACATTTTTCCAGTTTCAGTTTTATTGTTCACTGACATTTTTAAAGTTTCAGTTTTATTGTTCGCTGACATTTTATCAGTTTCAGTTTTATTGTTCGCTGACATTTTATTAGTTTCAGTTTTATTGTTCGCTGACATTTTAACAGTTTTAGTTTTATTGTTCGCTGACATTTTAACAGTTTCAGTTTAATTGTTCGCTGACATTTTAACAGTTTCAGTTTAATTGTTCACTGACATTTTAACAGTTTTAGTTTAATTGTTTGCTGACATTTTAAAAGTTTCAATTTAATTGTTCGCTGACATTTTAACAGTTTCAGTTTAATTGTTTGCTGACATTTTTCCAGTTTCAGTTTTATTGTTCGCTGACATTTTAAAAGTTTCAGTTTTGTTGTTCGCTGACATTTTATCAGTTTCAGTTTTATTGTTCGCTGACATTTTAACAGTTTCAGTTTAATTGTTTGCTGACATTTTAAAAGTTTCAGTTTTATTGTTCCTGACATTTTAACAGTTTCGGATTAATTGTTCGCTGACATTTTAACAGTTTCAGCTTAATTGTTTGCTGACAATTTAAATGTTTCAGTTTTATTGTTCACTGTCATTTTCACAGTTTCAGTTTTATTGTTCGCTGACATTTTGTCAGTTTCAGTTTTATTGTTCGCTGACATTTCAACAGGTTCAGTTTTATTGTTCACTGACATTTTAACAGTTTCAATTTAATTGTTTGCTGACATTTTAAAAGTTTCAGTTTTATTGTTCGCTGACATTTTAACAGTTTCAGTTTTATTGTTCCTGACATTTTAACAGTTTCGGATTAATTGTTCGCTGACATTTTAACAGTTTCAGCTAAATTGTTTGCTGACATTTTAAATGTTTCAGTTTTATTGTTCACTGTCATTTTCACAGTTTCAGTTTTATTGTTCGCTGACATTTTGTCAGTTTCAGTTTTATTGTTCGCTGACATTTCAACAGGTTCAGTTTTATTGTTCACTGACATTTTAACAGTTTCAATTTAATTGTTTGCTGACATTTTAACAGTTTCAGTTGTATTGTTCGCTGACATTTTAACAGTTTCAGTTTAATTGTTCGCTGACACTTTAATAGTTTCAGTTTTATTGTTCTCTGACATTTTAAAAAGTTTCAGTTTTATTGTTCACTGACAAATTAAGCCGCCAGGGCTAATCTCCTTCAGCAGGGTGTAGTTTAAAGTTCGGGTAAATCACAAAAACTAATTGCCTGCAGATGGTCTAGTCTACAGTTCAGGTATATGTATGTCTCGAAGGACAAGCTTATACATGTTTTTTAGCCTGGAGGTCACATGAGTTTTAACAAATAATTACCTGCTGCAAGCATGGCCTACATTTCTCTTATGTCTCAAACGGCACGTTCTCGCCGCTACGTGTAGTTTAGAGGAAAGGTAAATCGTCAGTAAAGTTGACTGCAGCTAATATAAAGTTTACATGTTACGTATGTCTCGAAAGTTACGCCCCAGCTGTTTTGTGTAGAGATCAGGGTAGTCACGACGGCTAATTACGTGCAGTTGGTATAGTCTACATGTCTTGTTTGTCTCAAAGGTCAAGTTCCTGCAGCTATAGGTAAACTAGAAGTCAGGTAAGTTTCGGAAGGCAAATTCCTGCCGATGCGTACGTGTAGTCTGAAAGTCAGTTAGGTCTTGAAGGTCAAGTTCTGCAGCTACGTGCAGTTTAAAGTTCACGTAAGTAGTAGCAAGGCATATTTCTTCAGCTACATATAGTCTGAAGACCAGGTAGGCATCGAAGGTCAAGCACCTTCAGCTACTTGTAGTCTGGAATTCACGTAAGCCACGACGGTTAATTTCGTTCCGTTAGCATACTCTACTGGTCTCGTATGTCTCAGAGGTCAAGTTGCCGCATCAACCTGTAAACTAGTGGTCAGGTTAGTCTCAAAGGGCACATACCTGCAGATATCTGTAGTATGAAGTAAGATGTCTTGAAGGCCAAATTCTTGCAGCTACTGGTAGTTCAAAATCAAGTGGTGTTTCTGCTGTTACATATAGTGTGGAGAATAGTTAAGCATCAAAGGTATTGCAGCTACATCTATTATTAGGTCATGTATTTCTGAAATGCTATGTCCCTGCATTTATGTGTTGTCAGGAGGTGAGACAATTCACGAGGGCTCAGTACATGAAGATATGGATAGACTGAAATTTGGGTAATTCGGGATGGCATTTTCCGGCATCTACGTCTTGTCTGGGACGGGATTAAGCAAGTAGGCGAAGTTACAACATGTATTTAGGTCAAACACTACGTATATTCAGAAGGTCAGGTAAGTCGCAAGGTCCACGTTTCTGCAGCAATACATATTTCGGAGGTCATGGAAGTCGCAAGGACTAGATTCCTTAAACATAATTTAATATCTAAGTTAACTAAGCCGCGTATGCTAAGCTCCTGTAAAAACGTACAGTCTGGGCGTCAGAAAGTCCAACCTATAGTCTGGGCATCAGACAATCCAAATGTATAGTCTGGGCGTCAGAAAGTACCAACGTATACCGGTAGTCTGGGCGTCAGAAAGTCCAAACGTAGTCTGGGCGTCAGAAAGTCCAAACGGCTTAGTTACTGCGATGTGCTTAATGGGGCCAGGTAAGCATCAAAAGTTAAGTTTCTGCAGTGGGTGTAGCTTAATGATCAGCTAGACCTGGAAGGCATATTTACTGCAAGGTAAGGTGCAGAGGCTAAGTTCCTGCAGCTAATTAAGTATACACTGGGGGTAAGGTAACTAACAAGGGCCAGATTATCTCATCTACGTGTAGCATGGAGTTCGGATCAGTCTCGAGGGCCAAGTTCCTGGAGATACGTTTTTTATATAGTTCAGGTTAGGCCCTGAAGGCCAAGTACCTGCAGGTGCGTAGAGTCTTTGGTTCAGATCAGTCGCGAGGGCCATGTTTCTGTATCTACTTGTAATCTGGAAGTTAAGGGGTTTTGTGGATTGATTTGATCGAAGATTTACAACGCCCCACATTCCAGGTGAACCAACTACTCTAGAGGACGCCTTTTATGCCCTTTAAAAGCCCTAATGAAAACACCTGACCTCGTTTTGTTGACCGAAATATATCAACATTTTCGTTTGTTGTTAAGACTACCATTGTGTTTACAAGTTTATATCTATATACAAGTAGTTGTTATATGATAAAAACATGATAATAAAAAGGTTATCCAGTTTTCCGCGAGTTACTACTCTGGACTCCTTTCTTTTTTATCCCGCCAAAAACAATAGACGTCCTGATATAACTGGAAAAAAATACAGAAATTGGGGTAATAATCATAAAAAAATCTGTAAAAAAACAAATTACGTATTTGTACTTCATTTTTTACTTCAGTATGTAGGGGGACTTGTTATATTTTTTAACGATCACTTAAACTGATAGAAGTAGGAGACCTTAAAACTACAGATTATAAATCTTTATCACAATGGCTGCCATGCATAGCCATATTTACAACATGTTGTTCAACGATGAACACATAACGTATTTGTAAAATTTCTTCAAACTGCCAGTCATATGCATTTATCAGCCGTACCATGGCGAGAAAGAGACTATGCTGACAGTGGCCGTTCATGTCACAATTGTGATGTTTCTATCGGTTTTCATTTTTCTTTCGCGATACTTGTCAAAAAGAAACTTCCTTTTAATGTTTTTTATCAGGTATCGCTTTTTGTTCGCCAAAATATAGCTGCAGATTTGGATACATTCGTGTTGTGTTTTTGTCACAATATAGCTGTACATTCTGAATACATCGGCTTTATTTGTTTGTCACAGTATAGCTGTACATTCTGAATACATCTTATTGCTCTGGTTTTGACAGCTGTTCAAGTTGCGTGCTTGAGCCTTACGCAGCAGGGTGTGCTCGAATCCAACTTTAATTGACAAGGATTGCCTGTTTTCCTGTAAAATGTCTGGGGTTTTTACTCCGGCTTCCTCCCTAATAAAATCTGGACCTCTTGCTATATCTGAATAATTCCTGAACATGGAGTAAAACACGCTAAAACAAATAAATATAGCGGCACGAACAAATGTCTACACAGACGAAATAGTTCTGTAACTGCCGATCTGGACATATTGCAATTATAACTAAAGATATTTTAACGGAATTTATTAACATGTACACACGGCCTTTCACTCACAAATGTAACATGTAACTCAAAAACTTCAGTTTGTGAGTCGGCCGAGTCTATAAATCAATAACACCCTTGAATTAACATGTATTAATTCTATTTACTTCTCTTGCAGTGTTGTCGGTCCTCAGTATGATCCTGTATTTTCTTAATTTAATTGTATTTCCATCAGAATAATTATTCCGTATTTTCATTTCTACTTCTTCTAAAGCTGAGAATTGATTCACCCCCGCCTTAATTTTTTAAAAATTATTTTTAATAAAAACGATGCAGTATATTTTTGCAATGTATTCAGTGAACATTTGACAGGCATATTGATAGCAAGTTTAGTTCTCCAATGTTCATTATTTCTTCTATTCATGGTTCGTGTGTATTAAAATAATAACTTTGACTTTAGTAAGTATGTATCCATGTTTGAAGGATATACTCTATTTCATCCAATATGTTAGCAATACACTAAAGCTATTAAGATTTTTGAAAATGTACTTATTTCATGATTCTATCTGTGTATTTAAATAAGATGGGTTGCGGTTTGCTACATTAAAACTATAGACGATCTTGATTCTTTTAAACTGCACGTAAAGTATTTTGCATATTGTTTTAATTATTCAATTTATAAAATACAAAACAAAATGAACTGAAGTATTTTATCCCCAATCGCCATGCCAAAGTTCGTTGGTTATTACCGGGTACTCTTTAACATTTGAACGTTATGGTATACCTGAACAACTGCTGAAGGTGGCGTTAAACAACATTCAATTAAACAAACCAAATATGTATCCTGAATGTTGGTTAATAATCTGAAAAACAAGAAAACAACGAGAAATTCGTTGATCTACTGGACAAATGATACTTGGATACTTTCGGCAGTACATGAAGCCATGACGCCGTTTTATTTTTAACACTAAATGAAGCATTTACAAGCCAAAAAATGCCGAGAATAATCTACTTACTCTCTTGTTAAAACTCATTGGTGTGAATTTTTGTTCCATCAAAATGTCGTTAGATTATGAATATCCTAGCCAAGCCATAGCGAGAAGGTGTTATTTGTAACAATCCAGACATCTTATTTGTTCTCCAATAATAAGTATATTTGTTTAACATGAGTTAATGCCCCTCTCAGCATTTGTTCAGCTATATCATTGCGTCTTATTTAACTGGGAGAGGAAGACTAAATACCCAATAAAAAGACCCGACATTACACATTACAACAGACAATCCTTCGGGTGACATCAGTAATCAACAGTAGAGTACTGACTTATATTTCTCAATACATGTATATTATTCCCTAAGCGTTCAATGTTTTACGTGTGTATACAGTGATAAGAATAATTACTTCAATAAAAATTGATAATTAAATCTTAACCATGTATTGCATAGCACGTGCGTATATAGATGACAATATTCCTTACTGATCGTGTTTTCGTGCAGATTTTTAATTTGTTATTATAATTGGAACAAAAAAGATGTTTAGTCATTCAATCATTCATTCATTTTTTATTCTAATATGTCAAAATTTCAATAAATTTATCTCCCACATGCGCAAGTTAATTGTGGTTGCAGTCGGTTAAATTTTATTTAAGAAACTAAAATTTTTAAAGCATAATAATCGTTACTGTTAATAAAGTCTGAATTCTGAGATTTGCATAATTCAATATTCCACGATTGAATTATGTTTCCACTACTCTAAATTATGTGTGTGTGTGTGGGGGGGGGGGGGACGTGGAACAGCCATTCACTAGCGCACATTTATATGTCGCTTTACTGTACAGATTACCGTATTTGTCATAATCAGTATCAAAATAATCGCTCGGGGAAAATATTCAAGAATATAATGCCCGCCCATTTTAAAATGACAATAAAGTAGTGTATCCATGAATTATTTTTTAATTTCCTCATGAAATGACATTTTAAATCTATCAAATGTATATACATAAAAACGAGTGCACAATGAATAGAAAATTATTAACGTAAAAACTTAAAGTCGAGTAAACATTAGATTCAATTTTACAAAACACAATTGTAAATAATTACTTTGGAGAAATACAATACACGCCAACAACTTTGGGATATATAATTGATGATGCGCGTGAATTATCACAGTTTTAAAAACCATTAATGTTGCAAACGGATTGCAATCAAGAAGTAATACATTAATATTCTAATGCAATTCTTGATGTAACGTCAAATCTGATTGGACAACGATACAAATTTCATGGCATCAATTCAACGCTTGATGCCGTCAAAAGGTAACGCAAGCGCAGACTGTATTCCCGGTAAATAAAAAATTTCTATTTTAATCAGTTAATTTAGTTTTTTATGGCGTCGCATTAGAATGCAGATAACAGTACTGTATCTGAAGATTTGCCGGCATCAATTGGTGATTTGATGGTCGGAAATATCTGCTTACTGGCTCCGCTTACAGTTATCCCCTGATTAAAGCCTTAGTGAACATGATCGCAAGACGTCCTTTTGAAGAGTGTTAGCATATACTCAAGTTGCGTTGCTATTACTTGTAAGATACTCAAATTATCTTTAGCAACCGTTTTCTGCATTATTTGCACTATTTAAGTTTATTTTTAGTAACCATTATTAAGGATTTTTTTATACAAGTTTGCCTTAAATCCCATATAAGATTCTGAGACTTTTATATGGAAACACTGTTTTGCTATTAATTAAAGTAATATACTCATTTCCAATTGGAAGTATTTGCTTTTCCTTTGATTATTTTTCATTTTTTCCGCCGCTTTTGTAACCTTAGCAGTTTGAAACGTACGCGACATGTCATGTTAGTGTTTCAATATAAGGATTCGGTAAAACAACACTATTTAATACAACCCTGCAACAGTATTTTTTTTAGTTACGAAGTTATCTCCCCCAACATCGAAAACATTGGTATCGTGTAATCCCTGGAACCATGATAGAAAGAGAAAAAATAATTGATTAATGTAATTATTTGAACTGAAAAGACAACTACACATTTTTTGTCAAACAATTTTAGGCAAAGCGTAAACGAGTTTTTCCCTTGCAACATTTAACTTCTCATTTACGCCTAGGGTCTTTACAACATGTTATCCTGAGACATGACTTTAAAAATGGTCTCAAGATCAAAATTTAACAATGACTTTGACCTTGAACTGTGAACCTTGTAATAATTCCAACATGACATTCATTAAAGAAAGTGTAAAAGTTAATTCATATAAAATATTTGTGATCTTGATCTTTGACATTGAACCTTGTATCGAAAAAAGCTCAAAAACTGCAAAGATACACTAAAAGTCAAATCACCAACACTGTGATTGGACCAAACAGTTTTTATGACTCCTTTAGGCACGTTACTCACATGGACAGTTTCGATAAAAACTTAATAGACCAAAATGTTAAAGTCATAAGCGATAAAGACTTGGATTCTTTCCCATTGGTCATTTTGAGATCAAATACTGTCAAACTAGAAGTGCCCTTTTTTCACATATTTTTGTATCGAGGACGACCTTATCTGCTTACATTGCACCATTTTGTGACAACAAAGGTAACTTCACCTCCTTTTGGAAACCCTTCCTAGCAACTATCTAATTTTAATATCAGGGCATAAATGTATGTTGATTTTAGAAGTCTTTCGGTTGTAATAGCCATTAGCAACCTTTTTTCAGGTTCAGGACGAAATTGGCTATAATTAAAAGTGACCTAGAATATTGGAAAATTCTTCCAGTTTTCAGTAATAACGTGTCCTATCTACCTATCGTATTTAGTAACCATTACCTTGACGCTGAGATCTCAAAATAAATAAGAGTCCTGCTTCCGACTGTGTGATCTTATGAATTTGGTTCAATCCTGTCTAAGATACGAGTTGGAATCCGAAATCTGTATTCCTGCACTATTTTTGTTTCTTATTATTAATTAAGATATTGACTATAAATATGGTGAGCTCAAAATCATACCTCCCTGATTACCATTGTAAGTCAGCATACCTCCCTGATTACAATTGTAAGTCGGCATACCTCCTTGATTACCATTGTAAGTCAGCATACCTCCCTGATTACTATTGTAAGTCAGCATACCTCCCTGATTACCATTGTAAGGCAGCATACCTCCCTGATTACCATTGTAAGGCAGTATATCTCCATGATTACCATTGTAAGGCAGCATACCTCCCTGATTACAATTGTCAGACAGAATACCTCCCTCATTACTATTGTAAGTCAGCATACCTCCCTGATTACTACTGTAAGTCAGCATAACTCCGTGATTACTATTGTAAGTCAGCATACCTCCCTGATTACTACTGCAAGTCAGCATACCTCCCTGATTACCATTGTAAGACAGCATACCTCCCTGATTACTACTGTAAGTCAGCAAACCTCCCTGATTACTACTGTAAGTCAGCATTCCTCCCTGATTACTATTGTCAGACAGCATACCTCCCAGATTACCATTGTAAGTCAGCATACCTCCCAGATAACCATTGTAAGACAACATAACTCCATGATTACTAATGTAAGTCAGCATACCTCCCTGATTACTACTGTAAGTCAGCATACCTCCCTGATTACTATTGTAAGACCGCATACCTCCCAGATTACCATTGTAAGTCAGCATACCTCCCTGATAACCATTGTAAGTCAACATACCTCCCTGATTACTATTGTAAGTCAGCATACCTCCCTGATTACTATTGTAAGTCAGCAAACCTCCCTGATTACCATTGTAAGTCAGCATACCTCCCAGATTACTACTGTAAGTCAGCATACATCCCTGATTACCATTGTAAGACAGCATATCTCCCTGAATACCATTGTAAGTCAGCATACCTTCCTGATTACTATTGTAAGACAGCATACCTCCCTGATTACTATTGTAAGTCAGCATACCTCCTTGATAACCATTGTAAGGCAGCATACCTCCCTGATAACTACTGTAAGTCAGCAAATCTCCCTGATTACTATTGTAAGTCAGCATACCTCCCTGATTACTATTGTAAGTCAGCAAATCTCCCTGATTACCATTGTAAGTCAGCATACCTCCCTGATTACTACTGTAAGTCAGCATACCTCCCTGATTACCATTGTAAGACAGCATATCTCCTGTTTACCATTGTAAGACAGCATACCTCCCTGATAACCATTGTAAGTCAACATACCTCCCTGATTACTATTGTAAGACAGCATCCCTCCCTGATTACTATTGTAAGCAAGCATACCTCCCTGATAACCATTGTAAGACAGCATACCTCCCTGATTACCATTGTAAGTCAGCATACCTCCGTGATTACTATTGTCAGACAGCATACCTCCCTGATTACTATTGTAAGTCAGCATACCTCACTGATTACCATTGTAAGTCAGCATACCTCCCTGATTACTATTGTAAGACAGCATACCTCCCAAATTACCACTGTAAGTCAGCATACCTCCCTGATAACCATTGTAAGTCAACATACCACCCAGATTACCATTGTAAGGCCGCATACCTCCCTGACTACTATTGTAAGTCAGCATACCTCCTTGATTACTATTGTAAGTCAGCAAACCTCCCTGATTACCATTGTAAGGCAGCATACCTCCCTGATTACTATTGTAAGACAGCATACTTCCCTGATTACTATTGTAAGACATAATACCTCCCTGATAACCATTGTAAGACAGCATACCTCCCTGATTACCATTGTAACTCAGCATACCTCCCTGATTACTATTGTAAGACAGCATACCTCCCAGATAACCATTGTCAGTCAGCATACCTCCCTGATAACCATTGTAAGTCAACATAAGTCCCTGATTACTACTGTAAGTCAGCATACCTCCCTGATTACTATTGTAAGTCAGCATAACTCCCTGATTACCATTGTAAGTCAGCATACCTCCCTGATTACTATTGTAAGACAGCATATCTCCCAAATTACCATTGTAAGTCAGCATACCTCCCTGATTACTATTGTAAGTCAGCAAACCTCCCTGATTACCATTGTAAGGCAGCATACCTCCCTGATTACTATTGTAAGACAGCATACCTCCTTGATTACTATTGTAAGTCAGCATACCTCCCTGATTACTATTGTAAGACAGCATACCTCCCTGATTACTATTGTAAGACATCATACCTCCCTGATTACTATTGTAAGTCAGCATACCTCCTTGATTACTATTGTAAGTCAGCATACCTCCCTGATTACCATTTTAAGTCGGCATATCTCCCTGATTACTATTGTAAGACATCATACCTCCCTGATTACTATTGTAAGTCAGCATACCTCCCTGATTACTATTGTAAGTCAGCATACCTCCCTGATTACCATTGTGCGGTAGCATACCTCCCTGATTACCATTGTAAGTCAGCATACCTCCGTGATTACTATTGTAAGACAGCATAACTCCCAGATTACCATTGTAAGTCAGCATACCTCCCTGATTACTATTGTAAGACAGCATACATCCCTGATTACCATTGTAAGTCAGCATACCTCCCAGATTACTATTGTAAGACATCATAACTCCCTGATTACCATTGTAAGTCAACATAACTCCCTGATTACTACTGTAAGTCAGCATACCTCCCTGATTACTATTGTAAGTCAGCATACCTCCCTGATTACCATTGTAAGTCAGCATACCTCCCTGATTACTATTGTAAGTCAGCATACCTCCCTGATTACTACTGTAAGTCAGCATACCTCGCTGATTACTATTGTAAGACCGCATATCTCCCAGATTACTATTGTAAGTCAGCATACCTCACCTGATTACTATTGTAAGTCAGCAAACCTCCCTGATTACCATTGTAAGGCAGCATACCTCCTTGATTACTATTGTAAGACAGCATACCTCCCTGATTACCATTTTAAGTCAGCATACCTCCTTGATTACTATTGTAAGAAATCATACCTCCCTGATTACCATTGTAAGTCGGCATACCTCCCTGATTACTGTTGTAAGTCATCATACCTCCCTGATTACCATTGTAAGGTAGCATACCTCCCTGATTACCATTGTAAGTCAGCATACCTCCCTGATTACTATTGTAAGACAGCATACCTCCCTGATTACCATTGTAAGTCCGCATACCTCCCAGATTACTATTCTAAGACATCATACCTCCCTGATTACCATTGTAAGTCAGCATACCTCCCTGATTACTATTGTAAGACAGCATACCTCCCTGATTACCATTGTAAGTCAGCATACCTCCCTGATTACTATTGTAAGACAGCATACCTCCCTAATTACTATTGTAAGTCAGCATACCTCCCTGATTACCATTGTAAGACAGCATACCTCCCTGATTACTATTGTAAGACAGCATACCTCCATGATTACTATTGTAAGACAGCATACCTCCGTGATTACCATTGTAAGTCAGCATACCTCCCTGATTACTATTGTAAGACAGCATACCTCCCTAATTACTATTGTAAGTCAGCATACCTCCCTGATTACCATTGTAAGACAGCATACCTCCCTGATTACTATTGTAAGACAGCATACCTCCATGATTACTATTGTAAGACAGCATACCTCCGTGATTACTATTGTAAGTCAGAATACCTCCCTGATTACTATTGTATGTCATCATACCTCCCTGATTACCATTGTAAGACAGCATACCTCCCTGATTACTACTGTAAGTCAGCATACCTTCCTGATAACCATTGTAAGACAGCATACCTCCCTGATAACCATTGTAAGACAGCATATCTCCCTGATTACTATTGTAAGTCAGCATACCTCCATGATAACTATTGTAAGACAGCATACCTCCCTGATTACCATTGTAGGTCAGCATATCTCCCTGATAACCATTGTAAGACAGCATACCTCCCTGATAACCATTGTAAGTCAACATACCTCCCTGATTAATATTGTAAGTCAGCATACCTCCTTGATAACTATTGTAAGTCAGCATACCTCCCTGATTACTATTGTAAGACAGCATACCTCCCTGATTACCATTGTAAGTCAGCATACCTCCCTGATTACTACTGTAAGTCAGCATACCTCCCTGATTACTATTGTAAGTCAGTATACCTCCCTGATTACTATTGTAAGTCAGCATACCTCCCTGATTACTACTGTAAGTCAGCATACCTCCCTGATTACTATTGTAAGTCAGCATACCTTCCTGATTACTATTGTAAGACAGCATACCTCCCTGATTACTATTGTAAGTCAGCATATCTCCATGATTACTATTGTAAGTCAGCATATCTTCTTGATTACTATTGTAAGTCAGCATACCTCCCTGATTACTATTGTAAGTCAGCATACCTCCCTGATTACCATTGTAAGTCAGCATACCTACCTGATAACCATTGTAAGTCAGCATATCTCCCTGATTACCATTGTAAGTCAGCATACCTACCTGATTACTATTGTAAGACAGCATACCTCCCTGATTACTATTGTAAGTCAGCATACCTCACATGATTACTATTGTAAGTCAGTATACCTCCCTGATAACCATTGTAAGTCAGCATACCTCCCAGATTACCATTGTAAGTCAGCATACCTAGCTGATTACTATTGTAAGTCAGCATACCTCCCTGATAACCATTGTAAGTCAGCATACCTCCCAGATTACCATTGTAAGTCAGCATACCTCCCTGATTACTATTGTAAGACAGCATACCTCCCAGAAAACCATTGTAAGGCAGCATACCTGCTTGGTTACCATTGTAAGTCAGCATACCTCCCTGAATACCATTGTAATTCAGCATACCTCCCTGAATACCATTGTAAGACAGCATACCTCCCTGATTACCATTGTAAGTCAGCATACCTCCCTGAATACCATTGTAATTCAGCATACCTCCCTGAATACCATTGTAAGACAGCATACCTCCCAGAATACCATTGTAAATCAACATACCTCCTTGATTACCATTGTGGGTCAGCATACCTCCCTGATAACCATTGTAAGGCAGCATACCTCCCTGATTACCATTGTAAGGCAGCATACCTCCCTGAATACCATTGTAAGACAGTATACCTCCCAGAAAACCATTGTAAGTCAGCATACCTGCTTGGTTATCATTGTAAGTCAGCATACCTCCCTGAATACCATTGTAAGGCAGCATACCTGCTTGGTTATCATTGTAAGTCAGCATACCTCCCTGAATACCATTGTAAGACAGCATACCTCCCTGAATACCATTGTAAGTCAACATACCTCCTTGATTACCATTGTGGGTCAGCATACCTCCCTGATAACCATTGTAAGGCAGCATACCTCCCTGATAACCATTGTAAGGCAGCATACCTCCCTGATTACCATTGTAAGTCAGCATACCTCCCTGATTACCATTGTAAGTCAGCATATCTCCCTGAATACCATTGTAAGTCAGCATACCTCTCCCTGAATACCATTGTAAGACAGTATACCTCCCTGATAACCATTGTAAGGCAGCATACCTCCCTGATAACCATTGTAAGGCAGCATACCTCCCTGATTACCATTGTAGGTCAGCATACCTCCTTGAATACCATTGTAAGACAGCATATCTCCCTGAAAACCATTGTAAGTCAGCATACCTCCCTGAATACCATTGTAAGACAGCATACCTCCCTGAATACCATTGTAAGACAGCATACCTCCCTGAATACCATGGTAAGTCAGCATACCTCCTTGATTACCATTGTAAGTCAGCATACCTCCCTGCATGCCATTGTAAGACAGCATACCTCCCTGAATACCATTGTAAGACAGCATACCTCCCTGATTACCATTGTAAGTCAGCATAACTCCCTGATTACCATTGTAAGTCAGCATACCTCCCTTAATACCATTGTAAGTCAGCATACCTCCCTGATTACCATTGTAAGTCAGCATACCTCCCTGATTACCATTGTAAGTCAGCATACCTCCTTGATAACCATTGTAAGTCAGCATACCTCTCTGATAACCATTGTAAGTCAGCATACCTCCATGATAACCATTGTAAGTCAGGATACCTCCTTGATTACCATTGTAAGTGAGCATACCTCCCTGATATCCCTTGTAAGTCAGCATACTTCCCTGATTACCATTGTAAGTCAGCATACCTCCCTGATAACCATTGTAAGTCAGCATACCTCTCTGATAACCATTGTAAGTCAGCATACTTCCCTGATAACCATTGTAAGTCAGCATACCTCCATGATAACCATTGTAAGTCAGCATACCTCCCTGATAACCATTGTAAGTCAGCATACCTCCATGATAACCATTGTAAGTCAGGATACCTCCTTGATTACCATTGTAAGTCAGGATACCTCCTTGATTACCATTGTAAGTCAGCATACCTCCCTGATATCCCTTGTAAGTCAGCATACTTCCCTGATTACCATTGTAAGTCAGCATACCTCCCTGATAACCATTGTAAGTCAGCATACCTCTCTGATAACCATTGTAAGTCAGCATACCTCCCTGATAACCATTGTAAGTCAGCATACCTCCCTGATAACCATTGTTATTCAGCATACCTCCTTGATTACCATTGTAAGGCAGCATACCTCCCTGAATACCATTGTAAGTCAGTATACTGCCTGAGTACCATTGTAAGTCAGCACACCTCCCTGATTACCATTGTAAGTCAGCATACCTCCCTGATATCCCTTGTAAGTCAGTATACTTCCCTGATAACCATTGCAAGACAGCATACCTCCCTGAATACCATTGTAACGCAGCATACCTCCCTGATTACCATTGTAAGTCAGCATACCTCCCTGATTACGATTGTAAGTCAGCATACCTCCCTGATTACCATTGTAAGTCAGCATACCTCCCTGATAACCATTGTAAGGTAGCATACCTCGCTGATTACCATTGTACGGTAGCATACCTCCCTGATTACCATTGTTAGGCAGCACACCTCCCTGATTACTATTGTAAGGCAGCATACCTCCCTGATTACCATTGTGAGTCAGCATACCTTCCTGATATCCCTTGTAAGTCAGCATACTTCCCTGATTACCATTGTAAGTCAGCATACCTCCCTGATAACCATTGTAAGTCAGCATACCTCTCTGATAACCATTGTAAGTCAGCATACCTCCCTGATAACCATTGTAAGTCAGCATACCTCCCTGATAACCATTGTAATTCAGCATACCTCCTTGATTACCATTGTAAGGCAGCATACCTCCCTGAATACCATTGTAAGTCAGTATACTGCCTGAGTACCATTGTAAGTCAGCACACCTCCCTGATTACCATTGTAAGTCAGTATACTTCCCTGATAACCATTGCAAGACAGCATACCTCCCTGAATACCATTGTTAGGCAGCATACCTCCCTGATTACCATTGTAAGTCAGCATACCTCCCTGATTACGATTGTAAGTCAGCATACCTCCCTGATTACCATTGTAAGTCAGCATACCTCCCTGATAACCATTGTAAGGTAGCATACCTCGCTGATTACCATTGTACGGTAGCATACCTCCCTGATTACCATTGTTAGGCAGCACACCTCCCTGATTACTATTGTAAGGCAGCATACCTCCCTGATTACCATTGTGAGTCAGCATACCTTCCTGATTACCATTGTAAGTCAGCATACCTCCTTGATTACCCTTGTAAGTTAGCATACTTCTCTGATTACCATTGTAAGGTAGCATACCTCCCTGATTACCATTGTACGGTAGCATACCTCCCTGATTACCATTGTTAGGCAGCATACCTCCCTGATTACCATTGTTAGGCAGCATATCTCCCTGATTACCATTGTAAGTCAGCATACCTCCTCGATTACCCTTGTAAGTCAAAATAGCTACATGATTACCCTTGTAAGTCAGCATACCTCCCTGATTACTATTGTAAGCCAGCATACCTCCCTGATTACTATTGTAAGCCAGCATACCTCCCTGATTACTATTGTAAGACAGCATACCTCCCTGATTACTATTGTAAGCCAGCATACCTCCCTGATTACTATTGTAAGACAGCATACCTCCCTGATTACTATTGTAAGCCAGCATACCTCCCTGATTACTATTGTAAGACAGCATACCTCCTTGAATACCATTGTAATTCAGCATACCTCCCTGAATACCATTGTAATTCAGCATACCTCCCTGAATACCATTGTAAGACAGCATACCTCCCTGAATACCATTGTAAGTCAACATACCTCCTTGATTACCATTGTGGGTCAGCATACCTCCCTGATTACCATTGTAAGGCAGCATACCTCCCTGAATACCATTGTAAGGCAGCATACCTCCCTGATTACCATTGTAAGTCAGCATACCTCCCTGATTACTATTGTATGTCATCATACCTCCCTGATTACCATTGTAAGACAGCATACCTCCCTGATTACTACTGTAAGGCAGCATACCTCCCTGATTACCATTGTAAGACAGCATACCTCCCTGATTACTATTGTAAGACAGCATACCTCCCTGAATACCATTGTAAGTCAGCATACCTCCCTGATTACTATTGTATGTCATCATACCTCCCTGATTACCATTGTAAGACAGCATACCTCCCTGATTACTACTGTAAGGCAGCATACCTCCCTGATTACCATTGTAAGACAGCATACCTCCCTGATTACTATTGTAAGACAGCATACCTCCCTGATAACCATTGTAAGGCAGCATACCTGCTTGGTTATCATTGTAAGACAGCATACCTCCCTGAATACCATTGTAAGGCAGCATACCTCCCTGATAACCATTGTAAGGCAGCATACCTCCCTGAATACCATTGTAAGACAGTATACCTCCCAGAAAACCATTGTAAGGCAGCATACCTGCTTGGTTATCATTGTAAGACAGCATACCTCCCTGAATACCATTGTAAGGCAGCATACCTCCCTGATTACTATTGTAAGACAGCATACCTCCCTGAATACCATTGTAAGGCAGCATACCTCCCTGATAACCATTGTAAGGCAGCATACCTCCCTGAATACCATTGTAAGACAGTATACCTCCCTGAATACCATTGTAAGGCAGCATACCTCCCTGATAACCATTGTAAGTCAGCATACCTCCCTGAATACCATTGTAATTCAGCATACCTCCCTGAATACCATGGTAAGTCAGCATACCTCCCTGAATACCATTGTAAGTCAACACACCTCCTTGATTACCATTGTGGGTCAGCATACCTCCCTGATAACCATTGTAAGGCAGCATACCTCCCTGATAACCATTGTAAGGCAGCATACCTCCCTGATTACCATTGTAAGTCAGCATACCTCCCTGATTACCATTGTAATTCAGCATACCTCCCTGAATACCATTGTAAGACAGCATACCTCCCTGAATACCATTGTAAGTCAACATACCTCCTTGATTACCATTGTGGGTCAGCATACCTCCCTGATAACCATTGTAAGTCAGCATACCTCCCTGATTACCATTGTAAGTCAGCATACCTCCCTGAATACCATGGTAAGTCAGCATACCTCCCTGAATACCATTGTAAGACAGCATACCTCCCTGAATACCATTGTAAGACAGCATACCTCCCTGAATACCATTGTAAGTCAACATACCTCCTTGATTACCATTGTGGGTCAGCATACCTCCCTGATAACCATTGTAAGGCAGCATACCTCCCTGATTACTATTGTAAGACAGCATACCTCCCTGAATACCATTGTAAGTCAGCATACCTCCCTGAATACCATTGTAAGACAGCATACCTCCCAGAAAACCATTGTAAGGCAGCATACCTCCCTGATTACTATTGTAAGACAGCATACCTCCCTGAATACCATTGTAAGTCAACATACCTCCTTGATTACCATTGTGGGTCAGCATACCTCCCTGAATACCATTGTAAGGCAGCATACCTCCCTGAATACCATTGTAAGACAGCATACCTCCCTGAATACCATTGTAAGACAGCATACCTCCCTGAATACCATTGTAAGACAGCATACCTCCCTGAATACCATTGTAATTCAGCATACCTCCCTGAATACCATTGTAAGACAGCATACCTCCCAGAATACCATTGTAAGACAGCATACCTCCCTGAATACCATTGTAAGTCAACATACCTCCTTGATTACCATTGTGGGTCAGCATACCTCCCTGATAACCATTGTAAGGCAGCATACCTCCCTGATAACCATTGTAAGGCAGCATACCTCCCTGATTACCATTGTAAGTCAGCATACCTCCCTGATTACCATTGTAAGTCAGCATACCTCCCTGAATACCATGGTAAGTCAGCATACCTCCTTGAATACCATTGTAAGACAGCATACCTCCCTGAATACCATTGTAAGTCAGCATATCTCCCTGAATACCATTGTAAGACAGCATACCTCCCTGAATACCATTGTAAGGCAGCATACCTTCTTGATTACCATTGTAAGTCAGCATACCTCCTTGATTACCATTGTAAGTCAGCATATCTCCCTGAATACCATTGTAAGACAGCATACCTCCCAGAATACCATTGTAAGATAGCATACCTCCCTGAATACCATTGTAAGTCAGCATACCTCCTTGATTACCATTGTAATTCAGCATACCTCCCTGAATACCATTGTAAGACAGCATACCTCCCTGAATACCATTGTAAGTCAGCATACCTCCTTGATTACCATTGTAATTCAGCATACCTCCCTGAATACCATTGTAAGACAGCATACCTCCCAGATAACCATTGTAAGACAGCATACCTCCCTGATAACCATTGTAAGACAGCATACCTGCTTGGTTATCATTGTAAGTCAGCATACCTCCCTGAATACCATTGTAAGACAGCATACCTCCCTGAATACCATTGTAAGACAGCATACCTCCCTGATTACCATTGTAAGCCAGCATACCTCCTTGATTACCATTGTGGGTCAGCATACCTCCCTGATAACCATTGTAAGTCAACATACCTCCTTGATTACCATTGTGGGTCAGCATACCTCCCTGAATACCATTGTAATTCAGCATACCTCCCTGAATACCATTGTAAGACAGCATACCTCCCTGAATACCATTGTAAGTCAACATACCTCCTTGATTACCATTGTGGGTCAGCATACCTCCCTGATAACCATTGTAAGGCAGCATACCTCCCTGATAACCATTGTAAGGCAGCATACCTCCCTGATTACCATTGTAAGTCAGCATACCTCCCTGATTACCATTGTAAGTCAGCATACCTCCCTGAATACCATGGTAAGTCAGCATACCTCCTTGAATACCATTGTAAGACAGCATACCTCCCTGAATACCATTGTAAGTCAGCATATCTCCCTGAATACCATTGTAAGACAGCATACCTCCCTGAATACCATTGTAAGACAGCATACCTCCCTGATTACCATTGTAAGTCAGCATATCTCCCTGAATACCATTGTAAGTCAGCATACCTCCCTGATTACCATTGTAAGACAGTATACCTCCCTGATAACCATTGTAAGGCAGCATACCTCCCTGATAACCATTGTAAGTCAGCATACCTCCCTGAATACCATTGTAAGACAGCATGTCTCCCTGAATACCATTGTAAGTCAGCATATCTCCCTGAATACCATTGTAAGTCAGCATATCTCCCTGAATACCATTGTAAGTCAGCATACCTCTCCCTGAATACCATTGTAAGACAGTATACCTCCCTGATAACCATTGTAAGGCAGCATACCTCCCTGATAACCATTGTAAGGCAGCATACCTCCCTGATTACCATTGTAAGTCAGCATACCTCCTTGAATACCATTGTAAGACAGCATATCTCCCTGAATACCATTGTAAGTCAGCATACCTCCCTGAATACCATTGTAAGACAGTATACCTCCCTGAATACCATGGTAAGTCAGCATACCTCCTTGATTACCATTGTAAGTCAGCATACCTCCCTGCATACCATTGTAAGACAGCATGCCTCCCTGAATACCATTGTAAGACAGCATACCTCCCTGATTACCATTGTAAGTCAGCATAACTCCCTGATTACCATTGTAAGTCAGCATACCTCCCTTAATACCATTGTAAGTCAGCATACCTCCCTGATTACCATTGTTAGTCAGCATACCTCCCTGATTACCATTGTAAGTCAGCATACCTCTCTGATAACCATTGTAAGTCAGCATACCTCTCTGATAACCATTGTAAGTCATCATACCTCCATGATAACCATTGTAAGTCAGGATACCTCCTTGATTACCATTGTAAGTCAGCATACCTTCCTGATATCCCTTGTAAGTCAGCATACTTCCCTGATTACCACTGTAAGTCAGCATACCTCCCTGATAACCATTGTAAGTCAGCATACCTCTCTGATAACCATTGTAAGTCAGCATTCCTCCCTGATAACCATTGTAAGTCAGCATACCTCTCTGATAACCATTGTAAGTCAGCATTCCTCCCTGATAACCATTGTAAGTCAGCATACCTCCCTGATATCCATTGTAAGTCAGCATACCTCTCTGATAACCATTGTAAGTCAGCATTCCTCCCTGATAACCATTGTAAGTCAGCATACCTCCATGATAACCATTGTAAGTCAGCATACCTCCCTGATAACCATTGTAAGTCAGCATACCTCCATGATAACCATTGTAAGTCAGGATACCTCCTTGATTACCATTGTAAGTCAGGATACCTCCTTGATTACCATTGTAAGTCAGCATACCTCCCTGATATCCCTTGTAAGTCAGCATACTTCCCTGATTACCATTGTAAGTCAGCATACCTCCCTGATTACCATTGTAAGTCAGCATAACTCCCTTATTACCATTGTAAGTCAGCATACCTCCCTGATAACCATTGTAAGTCAGCATACCTCCCTGATAACCATTGTAATTCAGCATACCTCCTTGATTACCATTGTAAGGTAGCATACCTCCCTGAATACCATTGTAAGTCAGTATACTGCCTGAGTACCATTGTAAGTCAGCACACCTCCCTGATTACCATTGTAAGTCAGCATACCTCCCTGATATCCCTTGTAAGTCAGTATACTTCCCTGATAACCATTGCAAGACAGCATACCTCCCTGAATACCATTGTTAGGCAGCATACCTCCCTGATTACCATTGTAAGTCAGCATACCTCCCTGATTACGATTGTAAGTCAGCATACCTCCCTGATTACCATTGTAAGTCAGCATACCTCCCTGATAACCATTGTAAGGTAGCATACCTCGCTGATTACCATTGTACGGTAGCATACCTCCCTGATTACCATTGTTAGGCAGCACACCTCCCTGATTACCATTGTTAGGCAGCATACCTCCCTGATTACCATTGTGAGTCAGCATACCTTCCTGATTACCATTGTAAGTCAGCATACCTCCTTGATTACCCTTGTAAGTTAGCATACTTCTCTGATTACCATTGTAAGGTAGCATACCTCCCTGATTACCATTGTACGGTAGCATACCTCCCTGATTACCATTGTTAGGCAGCATACCTCCCTGATTACCATTGTTAGGCAGCATATCTCCCTGATTACCATTGTAAGTCAGCATACCTCCTTGATTACCCTTGTAAGTCAAAATAGCTACATGATTACCCTTGTAAGTCAGCATACCTCCCTGATTACTATTGTAAGTCAGCATACCTCCCTGATTACCCTTGTAAGTAAACATAACTCCATGATTACCATTGTAAGTTACTTAAGCATCGATGAATACTATTGAAATATAAATAGCTAACATATATATATTTAAAAATCTTTCTCGAAACGTGAATTAAAATTTATAAAAACGTTAGAAATAATGTTAATAATATACGTGTAATTAGACTTCTAAAGGTGTCTCATAAAAAATGTCGCATTTGAGTATACGGTATGTTATATTTTATTTTCGTGTTTTACAGAATTCCGTATCAAGGAAAACATAAATAAATAAATCTTGCATAAAAGGACGAGATATTTATTGATCACAGGCGATTCAACACGAGGGGGGGGGCAGTTGATCACAGTCACGAGGGTGTTAAGCATGTTAAGGTAGTTTGTCGATGGTGTTTGGTTGCTTGACTCGATCGTCATACTTGATAATTGTGTACAGAGGATTTAGAGTGGTTTCTTGATACGATCGTCATACTTGATAATTGCGTAATGACAGTGTTAGGTGGTGTCTTGACACGATCGTCATACTTGATAATTGCGTACTGACAGTATTAGGTGGTTTCTTGATACGATCGTCATACTTGATAATTGTGCTCTGACGTTGCTAGGTGTTTACTTGACACGATCGGCATACTTGATAAATGTGTACTGATGATACTATGTGGTTGCTTGACACGAACGATATACTAAGAAATTGTGCCCTGACGGCGTAAGGCGGTTGTTAGTCACAATCGGCATTCATGAAAATGGTGCTATGACGGTGATAGTGTCTGCTTGTCATGATCGGTAAACTAGATAATAGTGTACTGACCGGGTTAGGTGGCTGTTGCTTGAACACGATTGGCATACCTGATAATTTTGCTCTGACGGCGATATTTGTGTCCTGACGGTGTTAGATTGTTTCTTGACACGATCGGCATATTGATAATTATGACCTGACGGTTTTAACTGGTTGCTTGACACGATCGTCATACTCGATAAGGGTGTGCTGACAGTGTTAGGTGGTTGCTTGACACGATCGGCATACTTGACAATTGTGTACTCACGTTTGAAGAGGGTTTCTTGACTCGATCGTCATACTTGATAATTGTGCTTTGACGGTGATGTGTGTCTGCTTGAGACGATCGGCAGACTTGATAATTGTGTACTGACGGTGTTACGTGGGTGCTCAACACGATCGGAATATTTGAAAATTTGTGCTCACGGTGTTAGATGGTGGCTTGAAACTATCGGCATGCTTGATAATTGTGTACTGACTACGTTACGTGATTGCTCTAGACTATCGGCATACTAGACAATTAGGTGATGAAGGTGTTACGTGGCTGCTTGACGCGATCTGCATACTTGAAAGTAGTTCCCTGACGGTGTAAATTGTTTGCTTGACACGATAGGCATACTTCATGTACTTGATAATTGTGCACTGACGGTGTTAGGTGTGTACTTGACACAATCGGTATACTTGATAATTGTGTGCTGACGGTGTTAGGTGTGTTTACTTGACACATTCGGCATACTTAACAATTGTGTACTGATGGTGTTAGGTGGTTGATTGACACAATCGGTATACTTGATAATTGTGTACTGACGGTGTTATGTGTTTACTTGACACATTCGGCATACTTAACAATTGTGTCCTGATGGTGTTAGGTGGTTGATTGACACAATCGGTATACTTGATAATTGTGTACTGACGGCGTTAGTTGGTTGTTTGACACATTCGGCATACTTAACAATTGTGTATTGACGGTGTTAGGTGGTTGCTCAACACGATCGGCATACTTAGATTTGTTTTTGTTTGTTTGTTTGTTTGAATGTTTAACGCCACTTTCAGCAATTTTTCAGCTATATCATGGCGTCCAGTTTTTATTGTGGGAGGAATCCGGAGTACCCAGAGAAAACCCCCGACCTTCGGTAGGAAAACTGGCAATACTTATCAATTAAGATTGGAGTCCAGCGCATACATAGAAATTGTTCACTGACGGTACAAGGCGGTTGTTGGTCGCGATCGGCATTCATGAAAATTTACATATTGTCTAACCTGTCAGCTATTTATACGTTTTAAATATTGGTGCATGCCTTTCATTTTTGGTTTGGGCCAAATAAGCCAAAATAACCCGATTTACGGTAATGATTATCATGCTTGAATTGTGTACTGATGGCGTAAGGTGGCTGCTTGTCGAAATAGGCATCCTTGATAAATTGTACACGGCGCTAGGTGATTGCTGGCCAAGATAGGTGTATTTTATAATTCTGACGGTGTAAGGTGCTAGCTTCATACCATCGGCATACTTGTGTACTGACTGTGTTAGATTGTTTCTTGACACGATCGTCATTCTTGATAATTGTGTACTGACTGTGTTAGGTGTTTGCTCGGCACGATCGGCATACCGTGATAATTTTGCTCTGACGGTGATAGGTGTCTGCTTGATACGTTCGGCATACCTGATACTCGTGTACTGATGGTGGATGGTGGTTGCTTGACACATTCGGCATACTTGAAAATTGTGTACTGACGGTTTCAGGTGGTTGGTTGACATGTTCGGCATACTTGATTGTTTGTTTGTTTGTTTGTATGTTTAGCGCCACTTTCAGCAATTTTACAGCTTTATCATGGCGACTAGTTATTATTGGGGGAGGAAGCCGGCATACTTGATAATTGCATGCTGACGGTGTTAGGTGGTTGTATGACATATTCGACATACTTAGTAATTGTGCATTGACGGTGTTAGGTGGTTGCTATATACAATCAGCAGACTAAATACTTATCTACTGACAATCGGTATACACATGGAAATCATCTTACCCAGACACGTGAGCAATACAAGGGCACATCATTACATATGTCACCTCGCATGGTAATTATCTTACTCAGAAACATGACATGTCACAAGTATACATCATCACACGTCGACCGGCATGGAAATCATCTTACCCAGATACATGAGATGTCACAAGGACACATCATCACACGTGTCACCTCCAATGGAAATCATCTTACCCAGATACATGAGATGTCACAAGGACACATCATCACACATGTCACCTTGCATGGAAATCATCTTGCCCAAATACATGAGATGTCACAAGGACACATCATCACACATGTCACCTTGCATGGAAATCATCTTACCCAGATACATGAGATGTCACAAGGACACATCATACGTCACCCCACATGGAAATCGTCTTACCCAGAAACATGAGATGTCACAAGGACACATCATCACACATGTCACCTTGCATGGAAATCAGCTTATCCAGATACACAAGATGTCACAAGAGTACATCATCAAACATGTCACCTCGCATGGAAATCACCATACCCAGATACATGAGATGTTACAAGGATACATCATCACACGTCATCTCTGAAATCATCTTACCAAGATACACGAGATGTCACAAGGGCACATCATCACACATGTCTCCTAGCAAGGAAATCATCTTACCCAGATACATGAGATGTCACAAGGACACAACATCACACATGCCACTTCACATGGAAATCATCTTACCAAGATACACGAGATGTCACAAGGGCACATCATCACACATGTCTCCTAGCAAGGAAATCATCTTACCCAGATACATGAGATGTCACAAGGACACAACATCACACATGTCACCTCACATGTAAATCATCTTACACAGATACTCGAGATGTCACAAGGGCACATCATCACACATGTCTCCCAGCAAGAAAATCAATTTACCCAGAAACATGAGATGTCACAAGGGCACATCATTACACATGTCACCTAGCAAGGAAATCAATTTACCCAGAAACATGAGATGTCACAAGGGCACATCATCACACATGTCACCTAGCAAAGAAATCATCTTACCCAGATACATGAGATGTCACAAAGGCACATCATCACACACGTCACCTCACATGGAAATCATCTTACCAAGATACACGAGATGTCACAAGGGCACATCATCACACATGTCTCCTAGCAAGGAAATCATCTTACCCAGATACATGAGATGTCACAGGGACACATCATCACACATGTCACCTCGCATGAAAATCGTCCTTCTCAGATACATGAGATGTCACAGGGACACAGCACACATGTCACCTCGCATGGAAATCATCTTACTCAGATACATGAGATGTCACAGGGACACATCATCACACATGTCACCTCGCATTGAAATCATCTAACCCAGATACATGAGATGTCACAAGGACACATCATCACACGTCGCCTGGCATGGAAATCATCATACCCAGAGACATGAGATGTCACACTGACACATCACACAATTCACCCCACATGGAAATCGTCTTACCCAGAAACATGAGATGTCTCAAGGACACATCATCACACATGTCACCCCACATGGAAATCAGCTTACCCAGAGACATGAAATGTCACCATGCAAGGTGACATCATCAAATATGCCACTTCACATGGAAATCATCTTACCTAGATACACGAGATGTCACAAAGGCACATCATCACACATGTCACCTCACATGGAAACCGTCCTTCTCAGAGACATGAGATGTCACAAGGACACATCACACATGTCACCTTACATGGAAATCATTACCCAGGCATACGAGATGTCACAAGGGCACATCATCACACATGTCACCTAGCAAGGAAATCATCTTACCCAGATACATGAGATGTCACAAGGACACATCATCACACATGTCACCTTGCATGGAAATCATCTTACCCAGATACATGAAATGTCACAAGGGCACATCATCACACATGTCACCTTGCATGGAAATCATCTTACCCAGATACATGAGATGTCACAAAGGCACATCATCACACATGTCACCTTGCATGGAAATCAGCTTACCCAGATACATAAGATGTCACAAGGGCACATCATCAAACATGTCATCTCGCATGGAAATCATCTTACCCAGAAACATGAGATGTCACAAGGACACATCATCACACATGTCACCTCGCATGGAAATCAGCTTATCCAGATACACAAGATGTCACAAGGACACATCATCACACATGTCACCTCGCATGGAAATCATCATACCCAGATACATAAGATGTCACAAGGGTACATCATCACACATGTCACCTTGCATGGAAATCAGCTTACCCAGATACATGATATGTCACAAGGACACATCACACATGTCACCCCACATGGAAATCATCTTACCCAGATACATGAGATGTCACAAGGACACAACATCACACATGTCACCTTGCATGGAAATCAGCTTACCTAGATACACAAGATGTCACAGGGGTACATCATCACACATGTCACCTCGCATGGAAATCAGCTTATCCAGATACACAAGATGTCACAAGGACACATCATCACACATGTCACCTCGCATGTAAATCAGCTTACCCAGATACACAAGATGTCACAAGGGTACATCATCACACATGTCACCTCGCATGGAAATCAGCTTATCCAGATACACAAGATGTCACAAGGACACATCATCACACATGTCACCTCGCATGGAAATCATCATACCCAGATACACAAGATGTCACACGGACACATCATCAAACATGTCATCTCGCATGGAAATCATCTTACCCAGAAACATGAGATGTCACAAGGACACAACATCACACGTCACCTTGCATGGAAATCAGCTTATCCAGATACACAAGATGTCACAAGGACACATCATCACACATGTCACCTTGCATGGAAATCATCATACCCAGATACATAAGATGTCACAAGGGTACATCATCACACATGTCACCTCGCATGGAAATCATCATACCCAGATACACAAGATGTCACAAGGGTACATCATCACACATGTCACCTTGCATGGAAATCATCTTACCCAGATACATGAGATGTCACAAAGGCACATCATCACACACGTCACCTCACATGGAAATCATCTTACCAAGATACACGAGATGTCACAAGGGCACATCATCACACATGTCTCCTAGCAAGGAAATCATCTTACCCAGATACATGAGATGTCACAGGGACACATCATCACACATGTCACCTCGCATGGAAATCGTCCTTCTCAGATACATGAGATGTCACAGGGACACAGCACACATGTCACCTCGCATGGAAATCATCTTACTCAGATACATGAGATGTCACAGGGACACATCATCACACATGTCACCTCGCATTGAAATCATCTAACCCAGATACATGAGATGTCACAAGGACACATCATCACACGTCGCCTGGCATGGAAATCATCATACCCAGAGACATGAGATGTCACACTGACACATCACACAATTCACCCCACATGGAAATCGTCTTACCCAGAAACATGAGATGTCTCAAAGACACATCATCACACATGTCACCCCACATGGAAATCAGCTTACCCAGAGACATGAAATGTCACCATGCAAGGTGACATCATCAAATATGCCACTTCACATGGAAATCATCTTACCTAGATACACGAGATGTCACAAGGGCACATCATCACACATGTCACCTCACATGGAAACCGTCCTTCTCAGAGACATGAGATGTCACAAGGACACATCACACATGTCACCTTACATGGAAATCATTACCCAGGCATACGAGATGTCACAAGGGCACATCATCACACATGTCACCTAGCAAGGAAATCATCTTACTCAGATACATGAGATGTCACAAGGACACATCATCACACATGTCACCTTGCATGGAAATCATCTTACCCAGATACATGAGATGTCACAAGGGCACATCATCACACATGTCACCTTGCATGGAAATCATCTTACCCAGATACATGAGATGTCACAAAGGCACATCATCACACATGTCACCTTGCATGGAAATCAGCTTACCCAGATACATAAGATGTCACAAGGGCACATCATCAAACATGTCATCTCGCATGGAAATCATCTTACCCAGAAATATGAGATGTCACAAGGACACATCATCACACATGTCACCTCGCATGGAAATCAGCTTATCCAGATACACAAGATGTCACAAGGACACATCATCACACATGTCACCTCGCATGGAAATCATCATACCCAGATACATAAGATGTCACAAGGGTACATCATCACACATGTCACCTTGCATGGAAATCAGCTTACCCAGATACATGATATGTCACAAGGACACATCACACATGTCACCCCACATGGAAATCATCTTACCCAGATACATGAGATGTCACAAGGACACAACATCACACATGTCACCTTGCATGGAAATCAGCTTACCTAGATACACAAGATGTCACAGGGGTACATCATCACACATGTCACCTCGCATGGAAATCAGCTTATCCAGATACACAAGATGTCACAAGGACACATCATCACACATGTCACCTCGCATGGAAATCAGCTTACCCAGATACACAAGACGTCACAAGGGTACATCATCACACATGTCACCTCGCATGGAAATCAGCTTATCCAGATACACAAGATGTCACAAGGACACATCATCACACATGTCACCTCGCATGGAAATCATCATACCCAGATACACAAGATGTCACACGGACACATCATCAAACATGTCATCTCGCATGGAAATCATCTTACCCAGAAACATGAGATGTCACAAGGACACAACATCACACGTCACCTTGCATGGAAATCAGCTTATCCAGATACACAAGATGTCACAAGGACACATCATCACACATGTCACCTTGCATGGAAATCATCATACCCAGATACATAAGATGTCACAAGGGTACATCATCACACATGTCACCTCGCATGGAAATCATCATACCCAGATACACAAGATGTCACAAGGGTACATCATCACACATGTCACCTTGCATGGAAATCAGCTTACCCAGATACATGAGATGTCACAAGGGCACATCATCACACATGTCACCCCACATGGAAATCATCATACCCAGATACATAAGATGTCACAAGGGTACATCATCACACATGTCACCTTGCAAGGAAATCAGTTAACCTAGATACACAAGATGTCACAGGGGTACATCATCACACATGTCACCTTGCATGGAAATCAGCTTGCCCAGATACATGATATGTCACAAGGGTACATCATCACACATGTCACCTTGCATGGAAATCAGCTTATCCAGATACATAAGATGTCACAAGGACACATCATCACACATGTCACCTCGCATGGAAATCAGCTTACCCAGATACACGAGATGTCACAAGGACACATCATCACATATGTCACCTCGCATGGAAATCATCATACCCAGATACACAAGATGTCACAAGGGTACATCATCACACACGTCACCTTGCATGGAAATCATCTTACCCAGATACATGAAATGTCACAAGGGCACATCATCACACATGTCACCTCGCATGGAAATCATCATACCCAGATACACAAGATGTCACAAGGACACATCATCACACATGTCACCTTGCATGGAAATCAGCTTACCCAGATACATAAGATGTCACAAGGGTACATCATCACACATGTCACCTTGCATGGAAATCATCTTACCCAGATACATGAAATGTCACATAGGGCACATCATCACACATGTCACCTCGCATGGAAATCATCATACCCAGATACACAAGATGTCACAAGGGTACATCATCACACATGTCACCTTGCATGGAAATCAGCTTACCCAGATACATGAGATGTCACAAGGGCACATCATCACACATGTCACCCCACATGGAAATCATCATACCCAGATACATAAGATGTCACAAGGGTACATCATCACACATGTCACCTTGCAAGGAAATCAGTTAACCTAGATACACAAGATGTCACAGGGGTACATCATCAAACATGTCACCTTGCATGGAAATCAGCTTATCCAGATACATAAGATGTCACAAGGACACATCATCACACATGTCACCTCGCATGGAAATCAGCTTACCCAGATACACGAGATGTCACAAGGACACATCATCACATATGTCATCTCGCATGGAAATCATCTTACCCAGAAACATGAGATGTCACAAGGACACAGCATCACACGTCACCTTGCATGGAAATCAGCTTATCCAGATACACAAGATGTCACAAGGACACATCATCACACATGTCACCTTGCATGGAAATCATCATACCCAGATACATAAGATGTCACAAGGGTACATCATCACACATGTCACCTCGCATGGAAATCATCATACCCAGATACACAAGATGTCACAAGGGTACATTATCACACATGTCACCTTGCATGGAAATCAGCTTACCCAGATACATGAGATGTCACAAGGGCACATCATCACACATGTCACCCCACATGGAAATCATCATACCCAGATACATAAGATGTCACAAGGGTACATCATCACACATGTCACCTTGCAAGGAAATCAGTTAACCTAGATACACAAGATGTCACAAGGGTACATCATCACACATGTCACCTTGCATGGAAATCAGCTTGCCCAGATACATGATATGTCACAAGGGTACATCATCACACATGTCACCTTGCATGGAAATCAGCTTATCCAGATACATAAGATGTCACAAGGACACATCATCACACATGTCACCTCGCATGGAAATCAGCTTACCCAGATACACGAGATGTCACAAGGACACATCATCACACATGTCACCTCGCATGGAAATCATCATACCCAGATACATAAGATGTCACAAGGGTACATCATCACACATGTCACCTTGCATGGAAATCAGCTTACCCAGATACACAAGATGTCACAAGGGTACATCATCACACATGTCACCTTGCATGGAAATCATCTTACCCAGATACATGAAATGTCACAAGGGCACATCATCACACATGTCACCTCGCATGGAAATCATCATACCCAGATACACAAGATGTCACAAGGACACATCATCACACATGTCACCTTGCATGGAAATCAGCTTACCCAGATACATAAGATGTCACAAGGGTACATCATCACACATGTCACCTCACATGGAAATCATCATACCCAGATACATGAAATGTCACAAGGACACATCATCACACATGTCACCTTGCATGGAAATCAGCTTATCCAGATACATAAGATGTCACAAGGACACATCATCACACATGTCACCTCGCATGGAAATCAGCTTACCCAGATACACGAGATGTCACAAGGACACATCATCACATATGTCACCTCGCATGGAAATCATCATACCCAGATACATAAGATGTCACAAGGGTACATCATCACACATGTCACCTTGCATGGAAATCAGCTTACCCAGATACACAAGATGTCACAAGGACACATCATCACACATGTCACCTTGCATGGAAATCAGCTTACCCAGATACACAAGATGTCACAAGGGTACATCATCACACATGTCACCTTGCATGGAAATCATCATACCCAGATACACGAGATGTCACAAGGACACATCATCACACATGTCACCTTGCATGGAAATCAGCTTACCCAGATACACAAGATGTCACAAGGGTACATCATCACACATGTCACCTTGCATGGAAATCATCTTACCCAGATACATGAAATGTCACAAGGGCACATCATCACACATGTCACCTCGCATGGAAATCATCATACCCAGATACACAAGATGTCACAAGGACACATCATCACAAATGTCACCTTGCATGGAAATCAGCTTACCCAGATACATAAGATGTCACAAGGACACATCATCACACATGTCACCTCGCATGGAAATCAGCTTACTCAGATACACAAGATGTCACAAGGACACATCATCACATGTCACCTTGCATGGAAATCATCTTACCCAGATACATGAAATGTCACAAGGACACATCATCAAACATGTCACCTTGCATGGAAATCATCTTACCCAGATACATGAGATGTCACAAGGACACATCACACATGTCACCTTGCATGGAAATCATCTTACCCAGATACATGAGATGTCACAAGGACACATTATCACACATGTCACCTTGCATGGAAATCATCTTACCCAGATACATGAGATGTCACAAGGACACATCACACATGTCACCTCGCATGGAAATCATCATACCCAGATACACAAGATGTCACAAGGACACATCATCACACATGTCACCTTGCATGGAAATCAGCTTACCCAGATACATAAGATGTCACAAGGGTACATCATCACACATGTCACCTTGCATGGAAATCATCTTACCCAGATACATGAAATGTCACATAGGGCACATCATCACACATGTCACCTCGCATGGAAATCATCATACCCAGATACACAAGATGTCACAAGGGTACATCATCACACATGTCACCTTGCATGGAAATCAGCTTACCCAGATACATGAGATGTCACAAGGGCACATCATCACACATGTCACCCCACATGGAAATCATCATACCCAGATACATAAGATGTCACAAGGGTACATCATCACACATGTCACCTTGCAAGGAAATCAGTTAACCTAGATACACAAGATGTCACAGGGGTACATCATCAAACATGTCACCTTGCATGGAAATCAGCTTATCCAGATACATAAGATGTCACAAGGACACATCATCACACATGTCACCTCGCATGGAAATCAGCTTACCCAGATACACGAGATGTCACAAGGACACATCATCACATATGTCATCTCGCATGGAAATCATCTTACCCAGAAACATGAGATGTCACAAGGACACAGCATCACACGTCACCTTGCATGGAAATCAGCTTATCCAGATACACAAGATGTCTCAAGGACACATCATCACACATGTCACCTTGCATGGAAATCATCATACCCAGATACATAAGATGTCACAAGGGTACATCATCACACATGTCACCTCGCATGGAAATCATCATACCCAGATACATAAGATGTCACAAGGGTACATTATCACACATGTCACCTCGCATGGAAATCAGCTTACCCAGATACATAAGATGTCACAAGGGTACATCATCACACATGTCACCTCGCATGGAAATCAGCTTACCCAGATACATAAGATGTCACAAGGGTACATCATCACACATGTCACCTCGCATGGAAATCATCATACCCAGATACACAAGATGTCACAAGGGTACATTATCACACATGTCACCTTGCATGGAAATCAGCTTACCCAGATACATGAGATGTCACAAGGGCACATCATCACACATGTCACCCCACATGGAAATCATCATACCCAGATACATAAGATGTCACAAGGGTACATCATCACACATGTCACCTTGCAAGGAAATCAGTTAACCTAGATACACAAGATGTCACAAGGGTACATCATCACACATGTCACCTTGCATGGAAATCAGCTTGCCCAGATACATGATATGTCACAAGGGTACATCATCACACATGTCACCTTGCATGGAAATCAGCTTATCCAGATACATAAGATGTCACAAGGACACATCATCACACATGTCACCTCGCATGGAAATCAGCTTACCCAGATACACGAGATGTCACAAGGACACATCATCACATATGTCACCTCGCATGGAAATCATCATACCCAGATACATAAGATGTCACAAGGGTACATCATCACACATGTCACCTTGCATGGAAATCAGCTTACCCAGATACACAAGATGTCACAAGGGTACATCATCACACATGTCACCTTGCATGGAAATCATCTTACCCAGATACATGAAATGTCACAAGGGCACATCATCACACATGTCACCTCGCATGGAAATCATCATACCCAGATACACAAGATGTCACAAGGACACATCATCACACATGTCACCTTGCATGGAAATCAGCTTACCCAGATACATAAGATGTCACAAGGGTACATCATCACACATGTCACCTCACATGGAAATCATCATACCCAGATACATGAAATGTCACAAGGACACATCATCAAACATGTCACCTTGCATGGAAATCAGCTTATCCAGATACATAAGATGTCACAAGGACACATCATCACACATGTCACCTCGCATGGAAATCAGCTTACCCAGATACACGAGATGTCACAAGGACACATCATCACATATGTCACCTCGCATGGAAATCATCATACCCAGATACATAAGATGTCACAAGGGTACATCATCACACATGTCACCTTGCATGGAAATCAGCTTACCCAGATACACAAGATGTCACAAGGACACATCATCACACATGTCACCTTGCATGGAAATCAGCTTACCCAGATACACAAGATGTCACAAGGGTACATCATCACACATGTCACCTTGCATGGAAATCATCTTACCCAGATACATGAAATGTCACAAGGGCACATCATCACACATGTCACCTCGCATGGAAATCATCATACCCAGATACACAAGATGTCACAAGGACACATCATCACACATGTCACCTTGCATGGAAATCAGCTTACCCAGATACATAAGATGTCACAAGGGTACATCATCACACATGTCACCTCACATGGAAATCATCATACCCAGATACATGAAATGTCACAAGGACACATCATCAAACATGTCACCTTGCATGGAAATCAGCTTATCCAGATACATAAGATGTCACAAGGACACATCATCACACATGTCACCTCGCATGGAAATCAGCTTACCCAGATACACGAGATGTCACAAGGACACATCATCACATATGTCACCTCGCATGGAAATCATCATACCCAGATACATAAGATGTCACAAGGGTACATCATCACACATGTCACCTTGCATGGAAATCAGCTTACCCAGATACACAAGATGTCACAAGGACACATCATCACACATGTCACCTTGCATGGAAATCAGCTTACCCAGATACACAAGATGTCACAAGGGTACATCATCACACATGTCACCTCGCATGGAAATCATCATACCCAGATACACGAGATGTCACAAGGACACATCATCACACATGTCACCTTGCATGGAAATCAGCTTACCCAGATACACAAGATGTCACAAGGGTACATCATCACACATGTCACCTTGCATGGAAATCATCTTACCCAGATACATGAAATGTCACAAGGGCACATCATCACACATGTCACCTCGCATGGAAATCATCATACCCAGATACACAAGATGTCACAAGGACACATCATCACAAATGTCACCTTGCATGGAAATCAGCTTACCCAGATACATAAGATGTCACAAGGACACATCATCACACATGTCACCTCGCATGGAAATCAGCTTACTCAGATACACAAGATGTCACAAGGACACATCATCACATGTCACCTTGCATGGAAATCATCTTACCCAGATACATGAAATGTCACAAGGACACATCATCAAACATGTCACCTTGCATGGAAATCATCTTACCCAGATACATGAGATGTCACAAGGACACATCACACATGTCACCTTGCATGGAAATCATCTTACCCAGATACATGAGATGTCACAAGGACACATTATCACACATGTCACCTTGCATGGAAATCATCTTACCCAGATACATGAGATGTCACAAGGACACATCACACATGTCACCTCGCATGGAAATCATCATACCCAGATACACAAGATGTCACAAGGACACATCATCACACATGTCACCTTGCATGGAAATCAGCTTACCCAGATACATAAGATGTCACAAGGGTACATCATCACACATGTCACCTTGCATGGAAATCATCTTACCCAGATACATGAAATGTCACATAGGGCACATCATCACACATGTCACCTCGCATGGAAATCATCATACCCAGATACACAAGATGTCACAAGGGTACATCATCACACATGTCACCTTGCATGGAAATCAGCTTACCCAGATACATGAGATGTCACAAGGGCACATCATCACACATGTCACCCCACATGGAAATCATCATACCCAGATACATAAGATGTCACAAGGGTACATCATCACACATGTCACCTTGCAAGGAAATCAGTTAACCTAGATACACAAGATGTCACAGGGGTACATCATCAAACATGTCACCTTGCATGGAAATCAGCTTATCCAGATACATAAGATGTCACAAGGACACATCATCACACATGTCACCTCGCATGGAAATCAGCTTACCCAGATACACGAGATGTCACAAGGACACATCATCACATATGTCATCTCGCATGGAAATCATCTTACCCAGAAACATGAGATGTCACAAGGACACAGCATCACACGTCACCTTGCATGGAAATCAGCTTATCCAGATACACAAGATGTCTCAAGGACACATCATCACACATGTCACCTTGCATGGAAATCATCATACCCAGATACATAAGATGTCACAAGGGTACATCATCACACATGTCACCTCGCATGGAAATCATCATACCCAGATACATAAGATGTCACAAGGGTACATTATCACACATGTCACCTCGCATGGAAATCAGCTTACCCAGATACATAAGATGTCACAAGGGTACATCATCACACATGTCACCTCGCATGGAAATCAGCTTACCCAGATACATAAGATGTCACAAGGGTACATCATCACACATGTCACCTCGCATGGAAATCATCATACCCAGATACACAAGATGTCACAAGGGTACATTATCACACATGTCACCTTGCATGGAAATCAGCTTACCCAGATACATGAGATGTCACAAGGGCACATCATCACACATGTCACCCCACATGGAAATCATCATACCCAGATACATAAGATGTCACAAGGGTACATCATCACACATGTCACCTTGCAAGGAAATCAGTTAACCTAGATACACAAGATGTCACAAGGGTACATCATCACACATGTCACCTTGCATGGAAATCAGCTTGCCCAGATACATGATATGTCACAAGGGTACATCATCACACATGTCACCTTGCATGGAAATCAGCTTATCCAGATACATAAGATGTCACAAGGACACATCATCACACATGTCACCTCGCATGGAAATCAGCTTACCCAGATACACGAGATGTCACAAGGACACATCATCACATATGTCACCTCGCATGGAAATCATCATACCCAGATACATAAGATGTCACAAGGGTACATCATCACACATGTCACCTTGCATGGAAATCAGCTTACCCAGATACACAAGATGTCACAAGGGTACATCATCACACATGTCACCTTGCATGGAAATCATCTTACCCAGATACATGAAATGTCACAAGGGCACATCATCACACATGTCACCTCGCATGGAAATCATCATACCCAGATACACAAGATGTCACAAGGACACATCATCACACATGTCACCTTGCATGGAAATCAGCTTACCCAGATACATAAGATGTCACAAGGGTACATCATCACACATGTCACCTCACATGGAAATCATCATACCCAGATACATGAAATGTCACAAGGACACATCATCAAACATGTCACCTTGCATGGAAATCAGCTTATCCAGATACATAAGATGTCACAAGGACACATCATCACACATGTCACCTCGCATGGAAATCAGCTTACCCAGATACACGAGATGTCACAAGGACACATCATCACATATGTCACCTCGCATGGAAATCATCATACCCAGATACATAAGATGTCACAAGGGTACATCATCACACATGTCACCTTGCATGGAAATCAGCTTACCCAGATACACAAGATGTCACAAGGACACATCATCACACATGTCACCTTGCATGGAAATCAGCTTACCCAGATACACAAGATGTCACAAGGGTACATCATCACACATGTCACCTCGCATGGAAATCATCATACCCAGATACACGAGATGTCACAAGGACACATCATCACACATGTCACCTTGCATGGAAATCAGCTTACCCAGATACACAAGATGTCACAAGGGTACATCATCACACATGTCACCTTGCATGGAAATCATCTTACCCAGATACATGAAATGTCACAAGGGCACATCATCACACATGTCACCTCGCATGGAAATCATCATACCCAGATACACAAGATGTCACAAGGACACATCATCACAAATGTCACCTTGCATGGAAATCAGCTTACCCAGATACATAAGATGTCACAAGGACACATCATCACACATGTCACCTCGCATGGAAATCAGCTTACTCAGATACACAAGATGTCACAAGGACACATCATCACATGTCACCTTGCATGGAAATCATCTTACCCAGATACATGAAATGTCACAAGGACACATCATCAAACATGTCACCTTGCATGGAAATCATCTTACCCAGATACATGAGATGTCACAAGGACACATCACACATGTCACCTTGCATGGAAATCATCTTACCCAGATACATGAGATGTCACAAGGACACATTATCACACATGTCACCTTGCATGGAAATCATCTTACCCAGATACATGAGATGTCACAAGGACACATCACACATGTCACCTTGCATGGAAATCATCTTACCCAGATACATGAGATGTCACAAGGACACATCATCACACATGTCACCTCGCATGGAAATCATCATACCCAGATACACAAGATGTCACAAGGACACATCATCACACATGTCACCTCGCATGGAAATCATCATACCCAGATACACAAGATGTCACAAGGACACATCATCACACATGTCACCCCACATGGAAATCATCTTACCCTGATACACAAGATGTCACAGGGGTACATCATCACACATGTCACCTCGCATGGAAATCATCATACCCAGATACACAAGATGTCACAAGGACACATCATCACACATGTCACCTCGCATGGAAATCATCATACCCAGATACACAAGATGTCACAAGGACACATCATCACACATGTCACCTCGCATGGAAATCATCATACCCAGATACACAAGATGTCACAAGGACACATCATCACACATGTCACCTCGCATGGAAATCATCATACCCAGATACATGGGATGTTACAAGGACACATCATCACACATGTCACCTTGCATGGAAATCATCATACCCAGATACACAAGATGTCACAAGGACACATCATCACACATGTCACCGTGCATGGAAATCAGCTTACCCAGATACATGAGATGTCACAAGGGTACATCATCACACATGTCACCTTGCATGGAAATCATCATACCCAGATACACAAGATGTCACAAGGGTACATCATCACACATGTCACCTTGCATGGAAATCAGCTTACCCAGATACACAAGATGTCACAAGGGTACATCATCACACATGTCACCTTGCATGGAAATCATCTTACCCAGATACATGAAATGTCACAAGGACACATCATCACATATGTCACCTCGCATGGAAATCATCATACCCAGATACATAAGATGTCACAAGGACACATCATCAAACATGTCACCTAGCATGGAAATCATCTTACCCAGATACATGAGATGTCACAAGGACACATCATCAAACATGTCACCTTGCATGGAAATCATCTTACCCAGATACATGAGATGTCACAAGGACACAACATCACACATGTCACCTCGCATGGAAATCATCTTACCCAGATACATGAGATGTCACAAGGACACATCATCAAACATGTCACCTTGCATGGAAATCATCTTACTCAGATACATGAGATGTCACAAGGACACATCAAACATGTCACCTTGCATGGAAATCATCTTACCCAGATACACAAGATGTCACAAGGGTACATCATCACACATGTCACCTTGCATGGAAATCATCTTACCCAGATACACAAGATGTCACAAGGACACATCATCACACATGTCACCTTGCATGGAAATCAGCTTACCCAGATACATGAGATGTCACAAGGGTACATCATCACACATGTCACCTCGCATGGAAATCATCATACCCAGATACACAAGATGTCACAAGGGTACATCATTACACATGTCACCTTGCATGGAAATCAGCTTACCCAGATACATGAGATGTCACAAGGGTACATCATCACACTTGTCACCTCGCATGGAAATCATCATACCCAGATACACAAGATGTCACAAGGGTACATCATCACACATGTCACCTTGCATGGAAATCATCTTACCCAGATACACAAGATGTCACAGGGGTACATCATCACACATGTCACCTTGCATGGAAATCATCATACCCAGATACATAAGATGTCACAAGGACACATCATCACACATGTCACCTTGCATGGAAATCATCATACCCAGATACACAAGATGTCACAAGGGTACATCATCACACATGTCACCTCGCATGGAAATCATCATACCCAGATACATGATATGTCACAAGGGCACATCATCACACATGTCACCTCGCATGGAAATCATCATACCCAGATACACAAGATGTCACAAGGACACATCATCACACATGTCACCTTGCATGGAAATCAGCTTACCCAGATACATGATATGTCACAAGGGCACATCATCACACATGTCACCTCGCATGGAAATCATCATACCCAGATACACAAGATGTCACAAGGACACATCATCAGACATGTCACCTTGCATGGAAATCATCTTACCCTGATACACAAGATGTCACAAGGACACATCATCACACATGTCACCTTGCATGGAAATCAGCTTATCCAGATACACAAGATGTCACAGGGGTACATCATCACACGTCACCTCGCATGGAAATCAGCTTACCCAGATACATGATATGTCACAAGGGCACATCATCACACATGTCACCTTGCATGGAAATCATCATACCCAGATACACAAGATGTCACAAGGACACATCATCACACATGTCACCTTGCATGGAAATCAGCTTACCCAGATACATGATATGTCACAAGGGCACATCATCACACATGTCACCTCGCATGGAAATCATCATACCCAGATACACAAGATGTCACAAGGACACATCATCACACATGTCACCTTGCATGGAAATCATCTTACCCTGATACACAAGATGTCACAAGGGCACATCATCACACATGTCACCTTGCATGGAAATCATCATACCCAGATACATGATATGTCACAAGGACTCATCATCACACATGTCACCCCACATGGAAATCATCTTACCCTGATACACAAGATGTCACAAGGGCACATCATCACACATGTCACCTCGCATGGAAATCAGCTTACCTAGATACACAAGATGTCACAAGGACACATCATCACACATGTCACCTCGCATGGAAATCATCATACCCAGATACATAAGATGTCACAAGGGCACATCATCACACGTCACCTTGCATGGAAATCAGCTTACCTAGATACACAAGATGTCACCAGGGTACAACATCACACATGTCACCTTGCATGGAAATCAGCTTATCCAGATACACAAGATGTCACAAGGACACATCATCACACATGTCACCTTGCATGGAAATCATCATACCCAGATACACAAGATGTCACAAGGGTACATCATCACACGTCACCCCACATGGAAATCATCTTGACCAGATACATAAGATGTCACAAGGACACATCATCACACATGTCACCTTGCATGGAAATCAGCTTATCCAGATACATAAGATGTCACAAGGGCACATCATCAAACATGTCATCTTGCATGGAAATCAGCTTACCCAGATACATGAGATGTCACAAGGGCACATCATCAAACATGTCATCTTGCATGGAAATCAGCTTACCTAGATACACAAGATGTCACAGGGGTACATCATCACACATGTCACCTCGCATGGAAATCAGCTTATCCAGATACATAAGATGTCACAAGGGCACATCATCAAACATGTCATCTTGCATGGAAATCAGCTTACCCAGATACATGAGATGTCACAAGGGCACATCATCAAACATGTCATCTTGCATGGAAATCAGCTTACCCTGATACACAAGATGTCACAAGGGTACATCATAACACATGTCACCTCGCATGGAAATCAGCTTATCCAGATACACAAGATGTCACAAGGACACATCATCACACATGTCACCTCGCATGGAAATCATCATACCCAGATACATAAGATGTCACAAGGGTACATCATCACACATGTCACCTTGCATGGAAATCAGCTTACCTAGATACACAAGATGTCACAGGGGTACATCATCACACATGTCACCTTGCATGGAAATCAGCTTATCCAGATACACAAGATGTCACAAGGGCACATCATCACACATGTCACCTCGCATGGAAATCATCATACCCAGATACATAAGATGTCACAAGGGTACATCATCACACATGTCACCTCGCATGGAAATCAGCTTACCTAGATACACAAGATGTCACAAGGACACATCATCACACATGTCACCTCGCATGGAAATCATCATACCCAGATACATAAGATGTCACAAGGGTACATCATCACACATGTCACCTTGCATGGAAATCAGCTTACCTAGATACACAAGATGTCACAAGGACACATCATCACACATGTCACCTCGCATGGAAATCATCATACCCAGATACACAAGATGTCACAAGGACACATCATCACACATGTCACCTTGCATGGAAATCATCATACCCAGATACATGATATGTCACAAGGACTCATCATCACACATGTCACCCCACATGGAAATCATTTTACCCTGATACACAAGATGTCACAAGGGCACATCATCACACATGTCACCTCGCATGGAAATCAGCTTACCTAGATACACAAGATGTCACAAGGACACATCATCACACATGTCACCTCGCATGGAAATCATCATACCCAGATACATAAGATGTCACAAGGGCACATCATCACACGTCACCTTGCATGGAAATCAGCTGACCTAGATACACAAGATGTCACCAGGGTACAACATCACACATGTCACCTTCCATGGAAATCAGCTTATCCAGATACACAAGATGTCACAAGGACACATCATCACACATGTCACTTTGCATGGAAATCAGCTTATCCAGATACATAAGATGTCACAAGGGCACATCATCAAACATGTCATCTTGCATGGAAATCAGCTTACCCAGATACATGAGATGTCACAAGGGCACATCATCAAACATGTCATCTTGCATGGAAATCAGCTTACCTAGATACACAAGATGTCACAGGGGTACATCATCACACATGTCACCTCGCATGGAAATCAGCTTATCCAGATACATAAGATGTCACAAGGGCACATCATCAAACATGTCATCTTGCATGGAAATCAGCTTACCCAGATACATGAGATGTCACAAGGGCACATCATCAAACATGTCATCTTGCATGGAAATCAGCTTACCTTGATACACAAGATGTCACAAGGGTACATCATCACACATGTCACCTCGCATGGAAATCAGCTTATCCAGATACACAAGATGTCACAAGGACACATCATCACACATGTCACCTCGCATGGAAATCATCATACGCAGATACATAAGATGTCACAAGGGTACATCATCACACATGTCACCTTGCATGGAAATCAGCTTACCTAGATACACAAGATGTCACAGGGGTACATCATCACACATGTCACCTTGCATGGAAATCAGCTTATCCAGATACACAAGATGTCACAAGGACACATCATCACACATGTCACCTCGCATGGAAATCATCATACCCAGATACATAAGATGTCACAAGGGTACATCATCACACATGTCACCTTGCATGGAAATCAGCTTACCTAGATACACAAGATGTCACAAGGGTACATCATCACACATGTCACCTTGCATGGAAATCAGCTTATCCAGATACATAAGATGTCACAAGGGCACATCATCAAACATGTCATCTTGCATGGAAATCAGCTTACCCAGATACATGAGATGTCACAAGGGCACATCATCAAACATGTCATCTTGCATGGAAATCAGCTTACCTACATACACAAGATGTCACAGGGGTACATCATCACACATGTCACCTTGCATGAAAATCAGCTTATCCAGATACACAAGATGTCACAAGGACACATCATCACACATGTCACCTCGCATGGAAATCATCATACCCAGATACATAAGATGTCACAAGGGTACATCATCACACATGTCACCTTGCATGGAAATCAGCTTACCTAGATACACAAGATGTCACAAGGACACATCATCACACATGTCACCTCGCATGGAAATCATCATACCTAGATACACAAGATGTCACAGGGGTACATCATCACACATGTCACCTTGCATGGAAATCAGCTTACCTAGATACACAAGATGTCACAAGGACACATCATCACACATGTCACCTCGCATGGAAATCATCATACCTAGATACACAAGATGTCACAAGGGTACATCATCACACATGTCACCTTGCATGGAAATCAGCTTACCTAGATACACAAGATGTCACAAGGACACATCATCACACATGTCACCTCGCATGGAAATCATCATACCCAGATACACAAGATGTCACAAGGACACATCATCACACATGTCACCTTGCATGGAAATCATTATACCCAGATACATGATATGTCACAAGGACTCATCATCACACATGTCACCCCACATGGAAATCATCTTACCCTGATACACAAGATGTCACAAGGGCACATCATCACACATGTCACCTCGCATGGAAATCAGCTTACCTAGATACACAAGATGTCACAAGGACACATCATCACACATGTCACCTCGCATGGAAATCATCATACCCAGATACATAAGATGTCACAAGGGCACATCATCACACGTCACCTTGCATGGAAATCAGCTTACCTAGATACACAAGATGTCACCAGGGTACAACATCACACATGTCACCTTGCATGGAAATCAGCTTATCCAGATACACAAGATGTCACAAGGACACATCATCACACATGTCACCTTGCATGGAAATCAGCTTATCCAGATACATAAGATGTCACAAGGGCACATCATCAAACATGTCATCTTGCATGGAAATCTGCTTACCCAGATACATGAGATGTCACAAGGGCACATCATCAAACATGTCATCTTGCATGGAAATCAGCTTACCTAGATACACAAGATGTCACAGGGGTACATCATCACACATGTCACCTCGCATGGAAATCAGCTTATCCAGATACATAAGATGTCACAAGGGCACATCATCAAACATGTCATCTTGCATGGAAATCAGCTTACCCAGATACATGAGATGTCACAAGGGCACATCATCAAACATGTCATCTTGCATGGAAATCAGCTTACCTTGATACACAAGATGTCACAAGGGTACATCATCACACATGTCACCTCGCATGGAAATCACCTTATCCAGATACACAAGATGTCACAAGGACACATCATCACACATGTCACCTCGCATGGAAATCATCATACCCAGATACATAAGATGTCACAAGGGTACATCATCACACATGTCACCTTGCATGGAAATCAGCTTACCTAGATACACAAGATGTCACAGGGGTACATCATCACACATGTCACCTTGCATGGAAATCAGCTTATCCAGATACACAAGATGTCACAAGGACACATCATCACACATGTCACCTCGCATGGAAATCATCATACCCAGATACATAAGATGTCACAAGGGTACATCATCACACATGTCACCTTGCATGGAAATCAGCTTACCTAGATACACAAGATGTCACAAGGGTACATCATCACACATGTCACCTTGCATGGAAATCAGCTTATCCAGATACATAAGATGTCACAAGGGCACATCATCAAACATGTCATCTTGCATGGAAATCAGCTTACCCAGATACATGAGATGTCACAAGGGCACATCATCAAACATGTCATCTTGCATGGAAATCAGCTTACCTAGATACACAAGATGTCACGGGGGTACATCATCACACATGTCACCTTGCATGAAAATCAGCTTATCCAGATACACAAGATGTCACAAGGACACATCATCACACATGTCACCTCGCATGGAAATCATCATACCCAGATACATAAGATGTCACAAGGGTACATCATCACACATGTCACCTCGCATGGAAATCAGCTTACCTAGATACACAAGATGTCACAAGGACACATCATCACACATGTCACCTCGCATGGGAATCATCATACCCAGATACATAAGATGTCACAAGGGTACATCATCACACATGTCACCTTGCATGGAAATCAGCTTACCTAGATACACAAGATGTCACAAGGACACATCATCACACATGTCACCTCGCATGGAAATCATCATACCTAGATACACAAGATGTCACAGGGGTACATCATCACACATGTCACCTTGCATGGAAATCAGCTTACCTAGATACACAAGATGTCACAAGGACACATCATCACACATGTCACCTTGCATGGAAATCAGCTTACCCAGATACATAAGATGTCACAAGGGTACATCATCACACATGTCACCTCACATGGAAATCATCATACCCAGATACATGAAATGTCACAAGGACACATCATCAAACATGTCACCTTGCATGGAAATCAGCTTATCCAGATACATAAGATGTCACAAGGACACATCATCACACATGTCACCTCGCATGGAAATCAGCTTACCCAGATACACGAGATGTCACAAGGACACATCATCACATATGTCACCTCGCATGGAAATCATCATACCCAGATACATAAGATGTCACAAGGGTACATCATCACACATGTCACCTTGCATGGAAATCAGCTTACCCAGATCCACAAGATGTCACAAGGGTACATCATCACACATGTCACCTTGCATGGAAATCATCTTACCCAGATACATGAAATGTCACAAGGGCACATCATCACACATGTCACCTCGCATGGAAATCATCATACCCAGATACACAAGATGTCACAAGGACACATCATCACACATGTCACCTTGCATGGAAATCAGCTTACCCAGATACATAAGATGTCACAAGGACACATCATCACACATGTCACCTCGCATGGAAATCAGCTTACTCAGATACACAAGATGTCACAAGGACACATCATCACATGTCACCTTGCATGGAAATCATCTTACCCAGATACATGAAATGTCACAAGGACACATCATCAAACATGTCACCTTGCATGGAAATCATCTTACCCAGATACATGAGATGTCACAAGGACACATCACCCATGTCACCTTGGATGGAAATCATCTTACCCAGATACATGAGATGTCACAAGAAACATCACACATGTCACCTTGCATGGAAATCATCTTACCCAGATACATGAAATGTCACAAGGACACATCATCAAACATGTCACCTTGCATGGAAATCATCTTACCCAGATACATGAGATGTCACAAGGACACATCACACATGTCACCTTGCATGGAAATCATCTTACCCAGATACATGAGATGTCACAAGGACACATCATCACAGATGTCACCTTGCATGGAAATCATCATACCCAGATACACAAGATGTCACAAGGACACATCATCACACATGTCACCTTGCATGGAAATCATCATACCCAGATACACAAGATGTCACAGGGGTACATCATCACACATGTCACCTCGCATGGAAATCATCATACCCAGATACACAAGATGTCACAAGGACACATCATCACACATGTCACCTCGCATGGAAATCATCATACCCAGATACACAAGATGTCACAAGGACACATCATCACACATGTCACCTCGCATGGAAATCATCATACCCAGATACACAAGATGTCACAAGGACACATCATCACACATGTCACCTCGCATGGAAATCATCATACCCAGATACATGGGATGTTACAAGGACACATCATCACACATGTCACCTCGCATCGAAATCATCATACCTAGATACACAAGATGTCACAAGGGTACATCATCACACATGTCACCTTGCATGGAAATCAGCTTACCTAGATACACAAGATGTCACAAGGACACATCATCACACATGTCACCTCGCATGGAAATCATCATACTTAGATACACAAGATGTCACAAGGACACATCATCACACATGTCACCTTGCATGGAAATCGTCATATCCAGATACACAAGATGTCACAAGGACACAACATCACACATGCCACCTCGCATGGAAATCATCTTACCCAGATACACGAGATGTCAAAAGGGTTCATCATCAAACATGTCATCTCGCATGGAAATCATCTTACCAAGATACACGAGATGTCACAAGGGCACATCATCACACATGTCTCCTAGCAAGGAAATCATCTTACCCAGATACATGAGATGTCACAAGGACACAACATCACACATGTCATCTCGCATTGAAATCATCTTACCCAGATACATGAGATGTCACAAAGGCACATCATCACACATATCACCTTGCATGGAAATCATCTTACCCAGATACATGAGATGTCACAAAGGCACATCATCACACATGTCACCTAGCAAGGAAATCAATTTACCCAGATACATGAGATGTCACAAGGGCACATCATCACACATGTCACCTAGCAAGGAAATCAATTTACCCAGAAACATGAGATGTCACAAGGGCACATCATCACACACGTCACCTAGCATTGAAATCATCTTACCCAGATACATGAGATGTCACAAAGGCACATCATCACACACGTCACCTTGCATGGAAATCATCTTACCAAGATACACGAGATGTCACAAGGACACAACATCACACATGCCACCTAGCAAGGAAATCAATTTACCCAGATACATGAGATGTCACAAGGACACATCACACGCCACCCCTCATGGACATCGTCTTACCCAGACACATGAGATATCTCAAGGACACATCATAACGTTTCCTGGGATGGAAATCATCTTCCAAGAGAAATAAAACGTCACAAGGACACATCATCAATCATGCCACTTCACATGGAAATCATCTTACACAGATACATGAGATGTCACAAGGACACATCACACATGTCACCCCACATGGAATCATCTTACTCAGATACCACTAGATGTCACAGGGACACATCATCACACGTGTCACCTCGCATGGAAATCATCTTGCCCAGATATATGAGATGTCACAGGGACACATCATCACACGTCACCTCGCATGGAAATCATCTTACCCAGGTACATGAGATGTCACAGGGACACATCATCACAGGTCACCTCACATGGAAATCATCTTACCTAGATACATGATATGTCACAAGGACACATCAAAAATGTCATCAAAAACCTCACATTGAAATCATCCCACGTGAGATGTTGCACATGTCACCTTACAATGGGACGTCAACCCACTAAGACATGCGTCATCTGATATGGTTTATTGTCATTTACATCAATTGAAAAAATATTAACCATGCTGATTGTTGCCATTTGATGTACACATTTTATTTACAGTGAAACAATTTAAGTGATTTCAAAAGAATACAAAATAATTTACTACCTTTATTTATTATCATCAATGATATCCATGTGCAGTCTACAAATACATTTTATAACAAAGACAGTGAATATGTTTGTTTGTTTGGTGTTTAATGCCACTTTCAGCAATTGTTCAGCTATATCATGGCATCCAGTTTTTATTGGTGGAGGAAACTGGAGTACCTGGAGAAAACTTGGACCTTCGGTAGGAAAACTGGCAATCCTTGTCAATTAAGATTGGAGTCGAACACATGTACTGTAAATAAATTGTTGACTTGTCATTAGAATACACAAATATAACCAAGTCAGTGAATATGATACATGTACTGTTAATAAATTGGTCACTGTAATTATATTGATTACAAAAGAGTACACAGAAATTGACATTACCTTTAAATAGAAACTATTTATATAACATGTATAATTATAGATTTAGGTCACTAGGTCAAAAATTCTAAACATGTCATCATGTCAGCTTTCATGCTATATTGACATTTATTTAAGAGTTCATTGGACAGAATATTATCTTTCACTAATTCTTTACATATTTACAATATTTGACATGATTTTTTAGTTCACATTACATGTAGTAACTTAATACATTGATACACATTGTTTATATCCTGTGATCAATAACAACAGATAAGTCAGACATATGTAAACTACATGATCACTTCCTGGTGTCAATCAGAATATATTGTAATGTGGATTATTTATACTTTCTTATAAACATAAACATTGTCATGACGACCAATAACAACAGATAAGTCAGACATATGTAAACTACATGATCACTTCCTGGTGTCAATCAGAATATATTGTAATGTGGATTATTTATACTTTCTTATAAACATAAACATTGTCATGACGACCAATAACAACAGATAAGTCAGACATATGTAAACTACATGATCACTTCCTGGTGTCAATCAGAATATATTGTAATGTGGATTATTTATACTTTCTTATAAACATAAACATTGTCATGACGACCAATAACAACAGATTTAGACAGTGAATTATAACATATGTATGGATACCAACCAGATGGTGATATCTGTGTAATAATAATAACCTGACTCTGTTTACCATCAGGACTAATCCTGAGTACATTGTTAGTCCATTCACATATAACAAGTACATGTCCTTCATCATCTGTTGTAATTCCCCGTGGTCCACTCATGTTAGGATCAGTAAATGTAAACAAAGTGTTCCCCACTGTATCAATACAGTACAACTTAACACTGTCAGTATAGTAGATACGTCCTGCCTCACCACCACAGATATACCCAGGATATACACCCACTGGTATTGTACGTGTTACCTTCCCTGACATGTTCATTACCTTTATTGTTCTATCATCACAGACTACAAACAGCTGGTTATCTCTGTACATGATACCATAACACCCCACCTTTACATCAATATGTTGTATAACTTGTCTCTGTCTGACATTTACTATCACTACAGTAGGATATAATATAACAGCTACAGTGTTGTTGTCTACTACAGCTATATGGCGTGGTCTACCAGGTAATGGAATGGTATGTTGTTGTTGTCCTGTTATATCACATGTGACTAATTGATTACCTCTATAATCACCTATAACTAACACATCATCATGTAACACCTTTATATCACTGATCACTACATTGACCTTGAAGTTATAATCCAGTGAATACACGTCCTGTACATGTTGTACAATGTGATATTTAGTATCATCTGATTCCATTAATTTATATTTATAATCAAGCTATAATTGTGTACAATTGTATAAAGTAAACATAATAAAAAACAGTAACAATAATTAAATATGATGACAACTTGAATGCTTAAACCTGTGTGTTATTTACGATGTCTGTATTTAAATAGGTCATGATGACAACTTGAATCTTTAAACTTGTGTGGTATTAACAATCAAAGTGTACAATGAAATAGACATCTAATGTAACATATTTAGTTCCATGTGTTGATAGTTATAGTCCTGACACAGAAAAGTCTTCATGGTTAATATCAATACATTACACTATACTAACTTGAATAATTAAATATTTAAAACTTGTGGGGTCATAAAAATGTCAAAAAAATCGTCCTCAGGAGTGGGGACTTGTAAATAGGATGTTTGTAATAATGACAGAGGTCAAGTTAACGAATCAGCAGTTATGTTCCTTATAGGCAGTCACATGGACAGGTTTTATATACAAATCAGTACATGTGACCACTGTGAGGTACTTACTATGTCACACCCACTAAGTTGTCATAAGTGTGCAATTGTCCAGGGGGAGTTGTCATAATGGGGCAATTAATTGTCTCAAAGGGAGGAGTGTCACAAAGGGCAATTTCCATAAGGGGCAGTTGTCATAAGGGGGAAATTGTGCATGGGGCAGTTGACCAGGGGAGTTATCATAAGGAGGCAATTGTCTGGGGGCAGTTGTCACAAGGGGGTATTTGTCTTGCGGGAGTTGTCATAATGCGACAATTTATTGTCCCAAAGGGGGGATGTGTCTCAAGGGCTATTTTCACAAGGGGACAATTGTCCAGGGGGAGCTGTCATGAGGGCCAATTGTCAAAAGGCAGTAATTATCCAAGGGCAGTTGCCATGAGGGGTAAATGCCCGGGGGAGGGATGGAGTTGTCATAAGGGGCAATTGTGCATCGGGTAGTTGTCATAAGGGGTAATTCAGGGGCAGTTGTCACAAGGGGGCAATTGTCCTGGGGGGGGGGGTGGTCTGGGGGGGTTGTCATAAAGGTCAATTGTACAGGGTTGGGAAGTTGCCATAAAGGGGCAATTCTACAGGGAGCTTTGTCATAAGAGGGCAATTAATGGTCGCAAAGGGGGAAAGTGTCACAAAAGGCAATTTTCATAAGAGGACACTAGTCCAGGGGGAGCTGTCATCAGAGACAATTGTCAGGGGCCAGTTGTCATATGGGGACACTTGTCCACGAGCAGTTGTCATAAGAGGGCGATTGTCTGTGGGCAGTTGTCATAATGGGGCAATTTTCACAAGGGGACAATTGTCCAGGGGGAGCTGTCATAAGGGGCAATTGCCACAAGGGAGCAATTGTCCAAGGGTAGTTGTCATAAGGGAAAAATTGTCCAGGGGCAGTTATCATAAGGGGCAATTGTCCATGAAGCAGTTGTCATAAGGGGCAATTGTGCATTGGGCAGTTGTCACAAGAGGGCAATTGTCCTGGCAGGGGAGCTGTCATAAAGGTCAATTGTCCAGGGTGGGCCATAAAGGGACAATTGAATTGTCATAAGGGGGCAATTAATTTTCCCAAAGGGGGGAAGTGTAACGAAAGGCAATTTTCATAAGGGGCAATTGTCATAAGGGAGCAATTGTCCAAGGGTAGTTGTCATAAGGGGCAGTTGCCCCAAGGATGGGGGTGGAGTTGTCACAAAGGGGAAATTGTCCAGAGGCAGTTGTCATAACGGGACAATAATCAGGGATGATTATCATAAGGGGCAATTGTCAATGGGGCAATTAATTGTCCCAATGGGGGGGAGGGAGTGTCACAAAGGGCAATTGTCATAAGGGAGCAATTTTCCAAGGGCAGTTACCAGGGAGGGGGTGTAGTTGTCATAAGGAGGAAGTTGTCAAGGGGCAGTTTTGTCATAATGGGACAATAGTCAGGGGCCAGTAGTCATATGGGGACAATTGTCCAGGGTGCAGTTTCCATAAGGGGCAGTTGTCATAAGGGGCAATTGTCCTGGGGAGTTATCATAAGAAGGCAATTGTCTGGGGGCAGTTGTCCTGGGGGAGTTGTCATAATGGGGCAATTAATTGTCCCAAAGGGCAATTTTCATAAGGGGACAATTTGTTCAGGGGGAGCTGTCATAATGGGCAATTGCCATAAGGGAGCAATTGTCCAAGGGTAGTTGTCATAAAGGCGGGTTGCCCCAAGGGATGGGGTGGAGTTGTCATAAGGGGGGAATTGTCCAAGGGAGTTGTCATAAGTGGACAATAGTCAGGGGCCAGTTGTCATATGGTGACAATTGCCATTAGGAGGCAATTTTAAAGGGTTAGTTATCATAAAGGGCAATTGTCCATGGGGCAGTTGTGGTAAGGGGCCAGTTGTGCATGGCACAGTTGTCATAAGGGGTAATTGTCCAGGGGCAGTTATCATAAGGAGGCAAGTGTCCTGGGTGGGGAAATTGCCATAAAGGGGCAATTGTACAGGAAGCAGTTATCATAAGGGAACAATTGTCCGGGGGCAAATTGTTATGGGACAGTTATCCGTGGTGCAATTGTCCCAGACCCCACCTCACAAAAGGCAATTTTCATAAGAGGACACTTGTCCATGGGCAGTTATCATAAGGGGACAATAGTCGGGGCCAGTTTTCATATGGGGATAATTGTCCAGGGGGGGGGCAGTTCCTTAAGGGTTTTCCAGGGTCAGTTATCATAAGGGGCAATTGTCCTGGGGGGGGAGGTTGTCATATTAAGGGAAAATTATCCAGGGGCAGTTGTCATAAATGGACAATTGTCCAGGGGTAGTTTCTTCTGGGGGCAATTGTCATAAGGGGACAATTGTCATAAGGAGGCAATTTTCCAGCGTCTGTTAGCATAAGGGGCAATTGTGCATGGGGCAGTTGTCACAAATGGGCAATTGTCCTCCGGGGAGTTGTCATAAAGGTCAATTGTCTAGGGTTGGGAAGTTGCCATAAAGGGGCAATTGTACAGGAAACAGTTGTCATAAGGGAACAATTATTATGGGACAGTTATTCGTGGTGCAATTGTCCTAGACCCCCTCTAAGGTATTTACTACTGACCTTGTTTATGTCACAATACATGAATGAGCCCCTGATCTACATAATAGATAAAGTGGTGTAACATGTTTGCATTGTAATTTGGTTACCTAATTTTACTTTTGTTGTAATGTGTTCATTGTTACTGACTAAAATGGTAAGTCATAAAGATTGTTTGATTGTTGTTTAATGCCACTTTCAGCAACTTTTCAGCTATACCATGGCATCCAGTTTTTTATTGGGGAGGAAACCTGAGTACCTGGAGAGAACCCCCGAGCTTAGGTAGGAAAACTGGCAATCCTTGTCAATTAAGATTGGAGTCGAGTACACCCTGCCCGCAGTGAGACTCGAACCTGCAACCTCAGTGTTGAGAGACCATGTGATCTACCTTAACCACTCGGCCACCGAGGCCACTTACTAACATTTTTTACATGTGACCTTGACCCAACCTTCGTTTGGAAATCAATGTCATTATTGCTCAAATTGAGACCAATACGAAAAAGACCTGATATGTACTGTTTTAGCATTTCAATTCTTTACTTACTTCTGTTTAAATCTGCTATCTTGAATCCCTGTAAAATACAAACAAAATGTCAGATATTGTCAACAATATAGGAATAAACTTTTAGACTAAGTTCATTTCTGGAACATACGACAGCTTCAGAACAATGTTTTAATAACTGTATTCATCCATAATGGATTGATTTGCTGCTGTATACAATGTTAATAGTAGACTCCGGGTAATTGGATATCAAGTTTGTCAAGAAAAAATATCCCATTAGGCAGGATACCCGATTTGACATTTCAGGAAATCAAGCATTGATTTTGATGACGTAATAACATGTGTTCCAGTTTTGGTGCCCCTACAACAGTTGTACATTGTATTACCATGTTTATGTTTGATAATAAATGAATTGAACTGTTTTTAATTGTTTATTTGTTATAAACATTTTGACATTATTGTGTTCTTCTTTTTCCCCAAAGATACGTGTATTCTTTGTTCAGAACTCCATCTTTGTTGTTTACATTATTTTTATGGTTACAGTGAAACATGATTTATCTGTTTCTTTGATCGTTGAATAAGTTCTGTGTGGACCATTTAATTTTTTAATTTTTAATTTATACAGTAAAGACCAGACATTTCAACCTCATTCCTCACACTCCCTCTGGTGTTACAGTAAAGACCAGACATTTCAACCTCATTCCTGACACTCTCTCTGTTGTTACAGTAAAGACCAGTCAACCTCATTCCTGACACTCCCTCTGGTGTTACAGTAAAGATCCAGACATTACAACCTCATTCGTAACACTCCCTCTGGTGTTACAGTAAAGACCAGACATTTCAGCCTCATTCCTGACACTCCCTCTGGTGTTACAGTAAAGACCAGACATTTCAACCTCATTCCTGACACTCCCTCTGGTGTTACAGTAAAGACCAGACATTTCAACCTCATTCCTGACACTCCCTCTGGTGTTACAGTAAAGACCAGACATTTCAACCTCATTCCTGACACTCCCTCTGGTGTTACAGTAAAGACCAGACATTACAACCTCATTCCTGACACTCCCTCTGGTTATACAGTAAAGACCAGTCAACCTCATTCCTGACACTCCCTCTGTTGTTACAGTAAAGACCAGTCAACCTCATTCCTGACACTCCCTCTGGTGTTACAGTAAAGACCAGACATTTCAGCCTCATTCCTGACACTCCATCTGGTGTTACAGTAAAGACCAGACATTTCAACCTCATTCCTGACACTCCCTCTGGTGTTACAGTAAAGACCAGACATTTCAACCTCATTCCTGACACTCCCTCTGGTGTTACAGTAAAGACCAGACATTTCAACCTCATTCCTGACACTCCCTCTGGTGTTACAGTAAAGACCAGACATTTCAACCTCATTTCTGACACTCCCTCTGGTGTTACAGTAAAGACCAGACATTTCAACCTCATTCCTGACACTCCATCTGGTGTTACAGTAAAGACCAGACATTTCAACCTCATTCCTGACACTCCCTCTGGTGTTACAGTAAAGACCAGACATTTCAACCTCATTCCTGACACTCCCTCTGGTGTTACAGTAAAGACCAGACATTTCAACCTCATTCCTGACACTCCTTCTGGTGTTACAGTAAAGACCAGACATTTCAACCTCATTCCTGACACTCCCTCTGTTGTTACAGTAAAGACCGGTCAACCTCATTCCTGACACTCCCTCTGGTGTTACAGTAAAGACCAGACATTTCAACCTCATTCCTGACACTCCCTCTGGTGTTACAGTAAAGACCAGACATTTCAACCTCATTCCTGACACTCCCTCTGGTGTTACAGTAAAGACCAGACATTTCAACCTCATTCCTGACACTCCCTCTGGTGTTACAGTAAAGACCAGACATTTCAACCTCATTCCTGACACTCCCTCTGGTGTTACAGTAAAGACCAGACATTTCAAGCTCATTCCTGACACTCTCTCTGGTGTTACAGTAAAGACCAGACATTTCAACCTCATTCCTGACACTCCTACTGGTGTTACAATAAAGACCAGACATTTCAACCTCATTCCTGACACTCCTCTGGTGTTGGGCAAGACAGATACAAAGAATCATTATTATTCTTCAAAGTATTTAAAAGGTATGTGATAAACATAACTTGATACAATAATAAATTTATTGGCTGTGGTATGTGCAATCGACACAAACGAATAATAGTTTCTTGTCTGCAAATCATCTATATATCTTAAACTATTCTGATAATGTGTTGTCTAAAATATATGTTCACCTTCCCGACTTTTTAATTTCTTACCTGCTGGTACATAATCTTTTTTCTAGAAAAAAGAAAATCAACATTTATCAACATATTTGAATCAACATTCTCTATTACAAGTATTTGTGTATATAATCTGTACATAAAAATGTAGGTTTGTATAAGTTACGCACATGAAAATGTAAAAGTCAACTGAATGTAAACAGTATCTGTCAAAGAGGAAATTTACATTTAAGTAGAAATATTAAATTACTAATAACTTGATCACGTTTATTTAGCATATATAGTTATAATTTATGTATGTTGTTTAGAGACATATCCAGATTCCGAGTTTCTTGCTCATGCTGCAAATTTAGTACAGAATCATAAGTACTAATTTTAATGTATGTGACTTGTCCCAACCTGAGTTGTAAAGATAAGTTAAAAGTATTAAGTATCTATGTATAGGAGTCACAATTGCATAAACATTACTTAGAACAATATAGCTTTTAATAAATGTTTGTATTTTTGTTAGTTACCTTCAACAATTGTTCAGCTATATCACATATTCAGTTATTATTGGGGAAACTCACATTTCCGACCATCAAATAACCAATTGATGCCGGTAAATCTTCAAATACAATACAGTTATCTCCTAATTGAAATTTATATACCATACATAAGCTCAATATCTACAAGCTTTTAGAAGAAAGGATGGAAAACTGTTATTTTGAAGTAATTATCTAAGTCCAAGGGCAAATAATTTGGTAAAAAATCAATGGAATGGACACAACTCAAGATTGTTGACAGCTCAATATCTCTAAGCGTTAACATAGAAAGTACGGGAAACATGTGTATGACGGACTGACGAATGGATTGATGTACAGAGTGCAAACCTTTAGTACCATTCAGCAATGCCAGTAGGAGACTGAAAACATTGATAAGATTTCATACCTCTGTATAGTATTCAAACCATGTCTGACAGAAATCTTGAGTTTTATGGTGATCATTATGTTCTTCACAGAAGTAGTCATCTCCTGAATCCAGTAACTCACTGTAGCTATGGCGACCAGCAGACATGTGTATGTTGCCATCAGAGCACTTTGACTTAACAGTGTAAGACACTCTCCTTGTTTCAAATCTTTCTTTGACTTTCTCAATTGCTCCCCCCAATTCTTCTAGCATTGTTTTACATCTTCCTTTTTCCACATTTTTCCATTGCCATATCTGTAGTGCTATTGTGTTTTTACAGAAACACAAAATGAATTTTACGGACTTGGTTCTGTCAAGAAAGAATACTCCCATGCCATGATAAATAGCCATCCGGCCAGTGTGTGGTTCTGTGCTAATAGCATGTTGACTGATATAATAACACAAAATATGGTTGAAAAAGTCAAACGGCATAAAATCAAACTCAATACACAACCATGGCGTGCGATTACAGTTACCTTTCTTCACACTGAACCTATCAATAATATCTGTCAATGAAGCTTTCTCAGATATCATGCAAGGCATATAATAAGTAGGTAAGATTGTCCTTTGTCCATTTTCCACTAAAGTTGAAAGTTTTACTATAATGCCAAATATTTCCATTACATTCAGTAAATGACCACTATGTTTGTTAAAGTCAAGTTCTGGTTCTTTATCAAAGAGTTTTACAATCAGAGAGTGCTCAAGCTTTCCTGTGTCTTCTAGTGCTTTCCATTCATCAGACAGCTTTAGGTTGGAATCAAATTTGTCTGATACAAGACATCTGAAAGCATTTGCCAACCATTTTTGGTTTAGTATAATATATTCTTTTAAACTTTCAAAATATATGACTCCTCCAACTTTATGCTGATATTTCAGGAAAAGTTTAATTTCATCCTCACTATCAATTGAACATTTTGAAGATAGTTCAACAATATCTGGCCAAGATAATATGTTCAACTCAGCCTCTCGTAAAACCTCAAGTGATTGCTCTAAACGAATCCATTTTAATGGTAACTTTTCAGCAAATGTTTTCAGTTGCTTTCCATACTTAAAAATTGTGTCACGCAAAATATTAAAATCCTCTTCCTCTGATTCAGTGTTTGAAACAAAACATATCTCCCTTAGATGTTTTTTCTTAGGTTCGTTTTTTAATACAGAGAGTAGCTGTTTACGGACCTCATTTTTTCTTTCCATCAGCTAAAAAGAAGAAAAAAGGCAAATACAAGCATCAATTTTCATTTGCTCCTCAAGTTCTCATTTAGTAGTCATATTGACTGGTCTTATTGTCAGTAGCATCTTATACAATATAACTAATTCTAATTTTAATTTTTTTATTATTATTATTCAATTGGTCATTACAGCATTAAATTCATTGTAAATTAAATTAAAAAAATTGAAGAATGTGTCCATGGGACACAGATCCCCCCACTAAACATGCTAAATGAATTCCCAAACAAGAAGTAGTTGTCCGACAGGTCTGAAAATTGCTTTGGACGTACAAGTTGTGATTACTGAACCACCCTGCCAAATTTCAAAGTGTTCTCATGTACGGTTTCTGAGAAAAGCTTGACCGAAATTCATACCGACGGATATACGTGCATTTGAACAAATGAAGTCCCAAACAGGAAGTAGTTGTCTGACAGGTCTGAAAGTCACTTAGGAAGTACAACTAGTGATACTGAACCACCCTGCCAAATTTCAAATTGTTCTCATATACGGTTTCTGAGAAAAGCTTGACGGAAATCCGTACAGACACGGGGGCATACAAATTATATTCAATCAGTGCTTAATTAAGTGCACCAAAATTTAATACATGTATAGCGATTGATACAAATTTGGACATTAAAATTTTCACATACCTTTAAATTTCCAAGTAAAATTGGTTGAATATAATTATTTTTGTTCAATATAACCATAAATTTCCTAAAATATATTTTAAATTATGATTGCCTTTACATGCAGTTAAATAGCATGATATTTTTTCAAAACACTTACATGTCCTTCACACTCATCAACTCTTGTATAAACAATGACAGCTGGAGGGTATAGAAATTCTGTCTTTGTCTCCTCTTTTATTTCTTCAATAACCCCACAGGAGTGAATTGTGTCAAGCCAGAAATCTATATACTCTACAAAAATAGGTTGCCATATGAGGAAACAATCAGATAGTCAACTATTTAAAGGGCCTACAGTCAGGCTGTAATAATAATGTGCCTACAGACAGGCTGCAATACTAATGTGCCTACAGTCAGGCTGTAATACTGATGTGCCTACAGTCAGGATGTAATACTAATGTGCCTACAGTCAGGCTGTAATACTGATGTGCCTACAGTCAGGATGTAATACTAATGTGCCTAGAGTCAGGCTGTAATACTAATGTGCCTACAGTCAGGCTGTAATACTAATGTGCCTACAGTCAGGCTGTAATACTGATGTGCCTACAGTCAGGATGTAATACTAATGTGCCTACAGTCAGGCTGTAATACTAATGTGCCTACAGTCAGGCTGTAATACTAATGTGCCTACAGTCAGGCTGTAATACTGATGTGCCTACAGTCAGGCTGTTATACTAATGTACCTACAGTCAGGCTGTAAAACTAATGTGCCTACAGTCAGGCTGTAATACTAATGTGCCTACAGTCAGGCTGTAATACTTAGGTGCCTACAGTCAGGCTGTAATACTAATGTGCCTACAGTCAGGCTGTAATACTAATGTGCCTACAGTCAGGCTGTAATACTAATGTGTCTACAGCCAGGCTGTAATACTGATGTGCCTACAGTTAGGTTGTAATACTAATGTGCCTACAGTCAGGCTGTAATACTGATGTGCCTACAGTCAGGCTGTAATACTAATGTGCCTACAGTCAGGCTGTAATACTAATGTGCCTACAGTCAGGCTGTAATACTAATGTGCCTACAGTCAGGCTGTAATACTTATGTGCCTACAGTCAGGCTGTAATACTAAAGTGCCTACAGTCAGGCTGTAATACTGATGTGCCTACAGTCAGGCTGTAATACTTATGTGCCTACAGTCAGGCTGTTATACTAATGTGCCTACAGTCAGGCTGTAATACTTATGTGCCTACAGTCAGGCTGTAATACTGATGTGCCTACAGTCAGGCTGTAATACTAATGTGCCTACAGTCAGGCTGTAATACTAAAATGCCTACAGTCAGGCTGTAATTCTTATGTGCCTAGAGTCAGGCTGTAATACTAATGTGCCTACAGTCTGGCTGCAATACTAATGTGCCTACAGTCAGGCTGTAATACTTAGGTGCCTACAGTCAGGCTGTAATACTTAGGTGCCTACAGTCAGGCTGTAATACTTATGTGCCTACAGTCAGGCTGTAATACTTAGGTGCCTACAGTCAAGCTGTAATACTTATGTGCCTACAGTCAGGCTGTAATACTTATGTGCCTACAGTCAGGCTGTAATACTTAGGTGCCTACAGTCAAGCTGTAATACTAATGTGCCAACAGTCAGGCTGTAATACTTAGGTGCCTACAGTCAGGCTGCAATACTAATGTGCCTACAGTCAGGCTGTAATAATAATGTGCTTACAGTCAGGCTGTTATACTAATGTGCCTACAGTCAGGCTGTTATACTAATGTGCCTACAGTCAGGCTGTAATACTAATGTGCCTACAGTCAGGCTGTAATACTTATGTGCCTACAGTCAGGCTGTAATACTTATGTGCCTAGAGTCAGGCTGTAATACTAATGTGCCTACAGTCAGGCTGTAATACTTATGTGCCTACAGTCAGGCTGTAATACTGATGTGCCTACAGTCAGGCTGTAATACTAATGTGCCTACAGTCAGGCTGTAATACTAATGTGCCTACAGTCAGGCTGTAATACTTATGTGCCTAGAGTCAGGCTGTAATACTAATGTGCCTACAGTCAGGCTGTAATACTAATGTGCCTACAGTCAGGCTGTAATACTAATGTGCCTACAGTCAGGCTGTAATACTTATGTGCCTACAGTCAGGCTGTTATACTAATGTGCCTACAGTCAGGCTGTAATACTTATGTGCCTACAGTCAGGCTGTAATACTGATGTGCCTACAGTCAGGCTGTAATACTAATGTGCCTACAGTCAGGCTGTAATACTAAAATGCCTACAGTCAGGCTGTAATTCTTATGTGCCTAGAGTCAGGCTGTAATACTAATGTGCCTACAGTCTGGCTGCAATACTAATGTGCCTACAGTCAGGCTGTAATACTAATGTGCCTACAGTCTGGCTGCAATACTAATGTGCCTACAGTCAGGCTGTAATACTAATGTGCCTACAGTCAGGCTGTAATACTTAGGTGCCTACAGTCAGGCTGTAATACTAATGTGCCTACAGTCAGGCTGTAATACTGATGTGCCTACAGTCGGGCTGTAATACTAATGTGCCTACATTCAGGCTGTAATACTAATGTGCCTACATTCAGGCTGTAATACTAATGTGCCTACAGTCGGGCTGTTATACTTATGTGTCTACAGTCAGGCTGTAATACTAATGTGCCTACAGTCAGGCTGTAATACTAATGTGCCTACAGTCGGGCTGTAATACTAATGTGTCTACAGTCAGGCTGTAATACTAATGTGCCTACAGTCAGGCTGTAATACTTATGTGCCTACAGCCAGGCTGTAATACTGATGTGCCTACAGTCAGGCTGTAATACTAATGTGCCTACAGTCAGGCTGTAATACTGATGTGCCTACAGTCGGGCTGTAATACTAATGTGCCTACAGTCAGGCTGTAATACTAATGTGCCTACAGTCAGGCTGTAATACTAATGTGTCTACAGTCAGGCTGTAATACTAATATTCCTACAGTCAGGCTGTAATACTAATGTGCCTACAGCCGGGCTGTAATACTAATGTGCCTACAGTCAGGCTGTAATACTGATGTGCCTACAGTCAAGCTGTAATACTTATGTGCCTACAGTCGGGCTGTAATACTAATGTGCCTACAGTCAGGCTGTAATACTGATGTGTCTACAGTCAGGCTGTAATACTTATGTGCCTACAGTCGGGCTGTAATACTTATGTGCCTACAGTCGGGCTGTAATACTAATGTGACTACAGTCGGGCTGTAATACTGATGTGCCTACAGTCAAGCTGTAATACTTATGTGCCTACAGTCGGGCTGTAATACTAATGTGCCTACATTCAGGCTGTAATACTAATGTGCCTACAGTCAGGCTGTAATACTAATGTGCCTACAGTCAGGCTGTAATACTAATGTGCCTACATTCAGGCTGTAATACTTATGTGCCTACAGTCAGGCTGTAATACTGATGTGCCTACAGTCAGGCTGTAATACTGATGTGCCTACAGTCAGGCTGTAATACTAATGTGCCTACAGTCAGGCTGTAATACTTATGTGCCTACAGTCAGGCTGTAATACTAATGTGTCTACAGTCAGGCTGTAATACTAATGTGCCTACAGTCAGGCTGTAATACTTATGTGCCTACAGTCAGGCTGTAATACTAATGTGCCTACAGCCAGGCTGTAATACTGATGTGCCTACAGTCAGGCTGTAATACTGATGTGCCTACAGTTGGGCTGTAATACTAATGTGCCTACAGTCAGGCTGTAATACTTATGTGCCTACAGTCTGGCTGCAATACTAATGTGCCTACAGTCAGGCTGTAATACTAATGTGCCTACAGTCAGGCTGTAATACTAATGTGCCTACAGTCAGGCTGTAATACTAATGTGCATACAGTCAGGCTGTAATACTAATGTGCCTACAGTCAGGCTGTAATACTAATGTGCCTACAGTCAGGCTGTAATACTAATGTGCCTACAGTCAGGCTGTAATACTTATGTGCCTACAGTCTGGCTGCAATACTAATGTGCCTACAGTCAGGCTGTAATACTAATGTGCCTACAGTCAGGCTGTAATACTGATGTGCCTACAGTCAGGCTGTAATACTAATGTGCCTACATTCAGGCTGTAATACTGATGTGCCTACAGTCAAGCTGTAATACTGATGTGCCTACAGTCGGGCTGTAATACTAATGTGCCTACATTCAGGCTGTAATACTAATGTGCCTACATTCAAGCTGTAATACTAATGTGCCTAGAGTCAGGCTGTAATACTAATGTGCCTACAGTCAGGCTGTAATACTGATGTGCCTAAAGTCAGGCTGTAATACTGATGTGCCTACAGTCAGGCTGTAATACTAATGTGCCTACAGTCAGGCTGTAATACTAATGTGCCTACAGTCAAGCTGTAATACTTATGTGCCTACAGTCAGGCTGTAATACTAATGTGCCTACAGTCGGGCTGTAATACTAATGTGCCTACAGTCAGGCTGTAATACTAATGTGCCTACAGTCAGGCTGTAATACTAATGTGCCTACAGTCAGGCTGTAATACTAATGTGCCTACAGTCAGGCTGTAATACTAATGTGCCTACAGTCAGGCTGTAATACTAATGTGCCTACAGTCAGGCTGTAATACTTATGTGCCTACAGTCTGGCTGCAATACTAATGTGCCTACAGTCAGGCTGTAATACTAATGTGCCTACAGTCAGGCTGTAATACTGATGTGCCTACAGTCAGGCTGTAATACTGATGTGCCTACATTCAGGCTGTAATACTAATGTGCCTACATTCAGGCTGTAATACTTATGTGCCTACAGTCAGGCTGTAATACTAATGTGCCTACATTCAGGCTGTAATACTAATGTGCCTACATTCAGGCTGTAATACTTATGTGCCTACAGTCAGGCTGTAATATTAATGTGCCTACAGTCAGGCTGTAATACTAATGTGCCAATATAATTCCTAGAATTATTAAGTTTGCTCAATATTGTCCTGTTGATAATTTTCAGAAGAGGTACTCGAGTTATTATTAATCATAAGATTTGGTTCTTTTAGTACGATTGTGTGAATAAAAAAAATTGGTACAGAAGTCCCCCTCTTGAACGAGCCCCTTGCCAGTGACCACTCGCTTTATCTGGCCAAAATGCAGATACATTAAGTGTTTCTAACATAAGATTATTTGTTGCAAACAACCACACATCAAACGCAACCAACAGCCACATTTTTGACACAACATAATTTCCCTCACAAACGACTACTAGTAATTTGGCAAGACTGCATCTAATCTGAAACAAAAACAAGTTAGCAGCATACTGACCAGATTGACTGAATAGTTGATTTATGTCAAGCGATCAATACAAGACAAGACCAAACTTTGAATGAATTAGGAAAGGGAATGGAACAAAAACCAGTGAGTACCCTGGGAATGGAACAATAGCCAGTACCCAGGGGATTGAGCAAAAGCCAGTGAGTACCCTGGGAATGGAACAATCACCAGTACCCAGGGATGGAGAAAAAGCCAGTAAGTACCCTAAGAATGGAACAATAGCCAATGAGTACCCTGGAAATGTAACAATAGCCAGTGAGTACCCTGGGAATGGAACAATAGCCAGTACCCAGGGGATTGAGCAAAAGCAAGTGAGTACCCTGGGAATGGAACAATAGCCAGTTAGTCCCCTGGGAATGGAACAAAAGCCAGTACCCAGTGATAGAGCAAAAGCCAGTGAGTACCCTGGGAAGGAACAATAGCCAGTACCCAGGGAATGGAGCAAAAGCAAGTGAGTACCCTGGGAATGGAACAATAGCCAGTTAGTCCCCTGGGAATGGAACAAAAGCCAGTACCCAGTGATAGAGCAAAAGCCAGTGAGTACCCTGGGAAGGAACAATAGCCAGTACCCAGGGAATGGAGCAAAAGCAAGTGAGTACCCTGGGAATGGAACAATAGCCAGTGCCCAGGGGATGGAGCAAAAACCAGTGAGTACCCTGGAAATGTAACAATAGCCAGTACCCAAGGGATGGAGCAAAAGCAAGTGAGTACCCTGGGAATGGAACAATAGCCAGTTAGTCCCCTGGGAATGGAACAATAGCCAGTACCCAGGGATAGAGCAAAAGCCAGTGATTACCCTGGGAATGGAACAATAGCCAGTACCCAGGGGATGGAGCAAAAACCAGTGAGTACCCTGGAAATGTAACAATAGCCAGTTAGTCCCCTGGGAATGGAACAATAGCCAGTGAGTACCTTGGGAATGGAACAATAGCCAGTACCCAGGGATGGAGCAAAAGCAAGTGAGTACCCTGGGAATGGAACAATAGCCAGTTAGTCCCCTGGGAATGGAACAATAGCCAGTGAGTACCTTGGGAATGGAACAATAGCCAGTACCCAGGGATGGAGCAAAAACCAGTGAGTACCCTGGGAATGGAACCATAGCCAGTGAGTACCCTGGGAATGGAACAATAGCCAGTGAGTACCCTGGGAATGAAACAATAGCCAGTGAGTACCCGGGGAATGGAACAATAGCCAGTGAGTACCCTGGGAATGGAACAATAGCCAGTACCGAGGGATGGAGCAAAAACCAGTGAGTACCCTGGGAATGGAACAATAGCCAGTGAGTACCCTTGGAATGGAACAATAGCCAGTACCCAGGGGATGGAGCAAAAACCAGTGAGTACCCTGGGAATGGAACAATCGCCAGTACCCAGGGGATGGAGCAAAAGCCAGTGAGTACCCTGGGAATGGAACAATAGCCAGTGAGTACCCTGGAAATGGAACAATAGCCAGTGAGTACCCTGGAAATGGAACAATAGCCAGTACCCAGGGGATGGAGCAAAAACATGTGAGTACCCTGGGAATGGAACAATCGCCAGTACCCAGGGGATGGAGCAAAAGCCAGTGAGTACCCTGGGAATGGAACAATAGCCAGTGAGTTCCCTGGAAATGGAACAATAGCCAGTGAGTACCCTGGGAATGGAACAATAGCCAGTACCCAGGGGATGGAGCAAAAACCAGTGAGTATCCTGGGAATGGAACAATAGCCAGTGAGTACCCTGGAAATGGAACAATAGCCAGTGAGTACGCTGGAAATGGAACAATAACCAGTGAGTACTCTGGGAATGGAACAATAGCCAGTGAGTACCCTGGAAATGGAACAATAGCCAGTGAGTACGCTGGAAATGGAACAATAACCAGTGAGTACCCTGGGAATGGAGCAATAGCCAGTAATCAGGGGATGGAGCAATAATCAGTACCCAGCATATGCTAAGGATCACAGACTGGGTAATAAATGATCCCAACAGGTGACTATCTCAGGATGAACTCGGCCAATTGTTTATTTGTCCCAATGGTTTATTTTAGGAAGACTTTATTATTTGACCAATGATAGGGTTAAGGTGGCAATCTTGAATATCAGCCAATTCAACTAACACAATCTAGTCAAGAAATCATATCAAAATTGTGTGAGGTATCTGTACATGGAAGTAAGGAAAAAACTTGTAAAAAATCTTAAAATAATGCAGAGCTAGTATACCTCTCTAGACTTATTCAGGCCATAAAGAGGGTATTTCCACTGTTAGACGTCCAGTGGTGCCAATTTTTGTTTAGCACAAACAAAATATAAACTCTGTTGAGGACCATTAAATTAATATTGCTGATAAGTTTGGTTTTAACTCGTACAATTATTTTAGAGAAGAGGCCTTGTACACATTCACAAAGGTTTATATAACTTGTTGTACTAGAGGCTATATCAGAACAGAAGACATGTATTGTAGAGGAACATCCAAAGTCATACACTTTCCAGAGGACCATACAAAATCATACACTTTCCAGACGACCATCCAAAAACTATTGTGACCATGATTGTTTAACTTGCCAAAATAACACTTCATGTTTCAGACTGACAGGGCAGTTGTCTCAAATTTGATCGATCTCGGTTAGTTAGACTTAATTTTGTCAAATAAAAAAAGACTAATTCATTAAACAAGACGCTCTAAAGAGCTTGCAATGCTCACCTGAGATTCCAAAAAAACCATTTTAGAAGACATGCATTTTCATGTAAATTTGATTTTAAATGCTCAAGTATGAAATTTTCTGGGAAAAGAAGTTTCTATACTTATCATATAAGGTCCTATGTTCAGCTATATTTCACAAGTGCACTAAAAAGCACAGAACATGTTAAATGACTTCTTTTCAACCAGCTCCAGTCTTGCTAAAAAAAAGTTTTTTTGGCATCTTTATTGGTAGCATAGTGGGGATGCCAGTAAGTATTCTGAAAGAAGACAACCCAAAGACTAACTCTTATCAAATCTGATACCAAATGGCACAGTGGTTTTAGATTAGAATAAAATGTGTGGATGGATAGAATATGATAGATAATATCAAAGTGATGGCAATAGCTAAATCACAACTTTAGTAAGGTGAGCTAAACAGGCCAAATTAATTATATCAAGCTATATTTTATCTAATTAAAAAAGCTTCAAACCTCCAATCTTATCAAAGCCAACTTCAGTGGTGATTGGTTTGACATCTTTCATGATATTTGTAACTAGAATATGTAATGCATTTGGATTGAGGAATACTGGGTGAGTGGCATAGTATTCCTTCTCTCCAGCAAAATCCAAAATTCCACATTCCACAAACTTGTCAGCTGGAACATCCAATTTTTCTATGCCATCCAGGAAATCATCCAGACCTTGTATAACTTTATCAGTCAGTAATTTAGTTATTGTGTTGTTGTGTTTTAGTGGGGATTGACTATCTACTTCCACATCTTGCGACGCATTATGAATTGTTGTAAATGACTGGTCTTTCCTTTTTCTTCTTTTAACTGATCCATCTTCTAGCTTATCCTGTATAGTCTTCCTTTTTCTTACTGATATATTACGACTGGTACCGACAGCTTCTCTGTTAATATTCTGACTGCCGTCATCATCTTGTAAACCACTTGCTTTTAAACTGTCGTCTTTCTGTTGTAAAGTCTCATCTTCTACAGTGATTGGTTGACTAGCTGTTTTTATCCTAGCCAACAATGCTTTCTTTTTATCTGATACTGCAAAATACCCAATGACCAAAAATTCAGTACAAGAATATAATACTAGGCAAATATATGCAAATTCTACACTACAGTGTATCATAAAGAACATATCTGCCTAAAGGTAATAATTCAATCTTAACCTAAGTGAACCATTTCCATGGTAGAACTACCAATGCTTGGCATTTTGTGAATGCATACAACACATTAATTTTTTTATATACCAAGAACCATTAGGTAAAACTGTCATAATTGACATATTCATCTTATAAGTTGTATACAGAAATGTTCAAATGATGTATAAATTATATATAAAAAAATGCTGTATTATTCCTTATTGGCCGAGTAATTGGACTAACGGTACCCTATATCTGACTGGTAAATGTTAAATTGGCATACTTTTGTGCTTTAATTTTAATCATATGATGACGGAAGTATTTGCCTGCAGGTTTCCAATTTTTTTGGTCAACATCGTTGTTGTTGTTACAAGTGTTCATTTCATAAATGACAAAGAACAACAAGAGCCACATGTCAAGGGGCAATTACAAATACGGATATAGGCAAACGCAACACAAAAACCAAAAACACAAAAAACAGAGAGAGAGTAACCTGAACCCAATAAAAACCATGGATGCACCCAGGTGCTCGGGATGAGTAAGCAGTGCCTGCATCTAATTAGACACCCGTCGAGTTACTCATGTCTAGGGAAAAGTCAAATCCAGGAATAGTTTTTGTTTGTTTGCTTGATGGTGTTTAACGCCACTTTCAGCAATTTTTCATTTATATCATGGTGTCCAGTTTTTATTGGGGGAGGAAGCCGGAGGACCCGGAGAAAAGCCCCGACCTGTGGTAGGAAAACTGGCAATCCTTGTCAATTAAGATTGGAGTGGAGTACACCCTGCCTGCAGTGAGAATCGAACCCGCAATCTCAGTGTTGACAGACCACGTGAATAGGAAACATTATCTATGACTCCGCAAAAATGTCAGATCGTATTTGCGACGCTGATTTCCCATAATGATCAATTAAGTCATGGTGACAGCAACTCTTTTTTGATTAGTTTAGCAGTCAACAACAGTGATTGGTCTAGAAAAAAGGAATACCGATCGTAGGATCTAGAATAACGCATAAAAAATATGAGAATCCTCTGCTGTCCAACACAGAGCAAACTCACACATTTCCCAATGTTGCGCAAGTCGAACGTTAACGAAAAGAATTTTTGTATTTTAAATATACTTATAGGAAAAGTAGTTGTATTTTTGACAGTTTTCAAACAAGGAAAACTGTCCTAGTAATTAATTTATTTATATTTGGACCTACAGCTGTACGGGCAATTATGGTTGAACATACACTCCAATTACAGCAAATAAACCAGCTAAATAAGGATACTTTAATGACAATATATATATGATTTGTGTACCTTAACTAGTGATTTTAAGAGCTACGCACACAACTGTTAGAATTGCTCAACCGAATAGATTATATAGATATACACTTGATAAGAAATTTTTTTATATTAATTTTAAAATAATACATGTAAAGCTAGATCTTTAATTTCACATATAAATATATTAATGATGTCCTTTCAATTAATAACCACCAATTTGCTGATTGGCTTATCCATCAGAACTGGAAATTAACATTTTTAGACCTCGAATATGACACAACGGTCATCTAGCACAAGAATTTACGACAAACGAGACCTAGCATGATTTACTTAATTGTCGAGAGGCATGAAAGAAAATTTAAAAACCACGCTTCTTGCTCTGTACATCAAACAAGTACCGTACATTTACTCATCCAATTTGAGCTAAATAAGGATCCCCAAGTAACTAATTCACATGTGTTGCATAATAATTTATTACATGAATATTCTTTATTCAATCTGAAGTTTAATATTTTCAAAGAGACATCAGAACAAACCAGAACCTATATTTATTATCTTGTTTGTTGTTCTGTTTTTAGGTTTTATTCCACTTTCAGCAGTTTTTCAGCTGTATCAAACAACATATCTGTGATAAAATCCGCCACATTTGGCAGAATAACTGGTCACGAGTAATGTTTTGAGAAAATAACTTGTCTTTCATATTGATTTTGCAAATTCTTTTATTGTTTGTTTGTTTGTTTGTATGTGTTTAACACACTTTCAGCAATTTTTAAGCTATATCATGGTGTCCAGTTTTTATTGGCGAGGAAGCTGGCATACTGTGCAACCTGCCCACAGTGAGACTTGAACCCGTGACTTCAGTGTTGACAGACCACGTACATGATCAATAGTCGAAAAACTACCTTAAATAGAGGCCCTTCAAATTCTTTTAACATGATTACCTTCATCAAAGACCCATTGACCATCCTTAATTTTAATTTTACATCGATGCATGTCAATCCCGTCTGTACTTTGGACTCCTGTGATGCTCTGTTTTAAAAGGCGTCTCAGCAAACAGGTTTTGCCAACCCCATTTTCTCCAAGTATAACAATTCGAATGTAGTTGCGTATCTCAGTTCCCGTTTTGATGATATTTATGTACAATTCTTTATCTTCATTACTTAAATGTTTGATAGCAGTCGGCATTTCTATTGTAAATAATAAACAAGTAGTTATCAACAGATCAAATGTTCATTACTTGTTTCTATTTTAACACAATACAGGTATTACATGTATACATCTGACTCCTGACTTTTGGAAGGACACTGCAGCATTATACAAGAAAATATAAAGAATAATCCTTAACTTTTTCTAATGAGAACAAGCAAACAAGAGGCCAACAACACTTACCCAATTTTTAGGCCTTATTGTTACACAAAGCAATATTGTAAGAATTCTGTTGAACAAAAGGTATTAATTTGAAATGATTTAATAAAATGAAATATGATCTATTAAGAAATATGTTTGTTGGGCCTTTAAAATTTTTTTAATCTTCCTTTTTGAAAAATGCATGGCCCTTTAGTTTAACAAAATAGAACTTTCTTCACCAAATAATACTTTGTGACCAGTTTGAGAGAAATCATCACAATAGTACCTTAGAGGAAGATTGTTTAATATTAACACCATATTTAAACAATTTTTAAATTATCTCCCCTTTCTTTTCTTATTAAAACCCCTTAGAAAGGGGTGGGGCTCTTGATTTAAATAAACTTGAATCTCATTTATCCAAAGATACTTCGTGACAAGTTTGACTGAAATTGGTTTAGTGGGTTTGGAGAACAAGATGAAAATTTAAAGATATAAGATGATGACGACAGACAGCAGGCAAATTTTGATTGAAATGAAAGGCTAGAATGAACAAGCCTGCCCAAACTGCTTTTCTGGGGAAGGTACAAATTTAGTCCCATTACTCGTAATGTAGCAGAGCGGGAGTGAATCACTGTTGGAACTTTGATGTCCAAAAGTAGTTGGATATAAAATCAGTCATGGTCATTCTTGATATCTTTCGACAGTGCCAACATTTTGTTATCAACTTGGCATTTTAGATAGATAATTATTGATACCTGAAGTTAATTATTGCCGTATTTAATAACCTGCTGTACGTTATGTATTACTTGAACCCCTAAAATTGTGTGTTGCATTGCATCTCGTATAAATTACTGGATCCTTACTACGGAATGGTTATTAAGGTATGAAAATTAGCTAAATTTTACTAACATCAAGTCACCGTTATCCATATACAGATAACCACGCTTTTAAAATGTAATATTTAAAAGTAAAAATTAGCTTTTCTCTGATAAAAAGTGGTTTCAAAAACAAAAATAATATAGCTAGTGCATATTACACACCAACTTATTACATAATTTTGATAAACAGAAAGTTTTACCACAGTAAAGTGGTAAAAAAATTGTCATCTTTTCACGAGTTTAGTGCTCCAGAAATGATCGAAAAGATATTATCAAACTTTTATCACAAGTGAAAGATCCCACATATTTTCGTAAGAGCATATGAAAGTACCTATTTCTTCTGTATTCAAACAAATTTCATATTGCAATATCCAATAGACTATCCAGTTTAATATCTGACATCCAATCAAAATGCCTGAAACATACATGTACCGTAACAACATTCTGTTTCAGGTATTTTAATTGGATTACACAACTAGTACAGATGAGCAACCTGAAATCTTAATGTCTTACCTTGTACAATGAGCTGAGAATGTCGAAAACAGTTTTTTATCTTCACAGAGTATTCTCCCATATCAGCAAGTCTTGTATTGATTACAACAAGTCTGTGAAGTCTTTCATGTGTCTCTACTTTATATCTGTCTGATGTGCTCACTTTAGAGCCATCTTTAAACCACAGGGCTGTTTGATCATCAAGTACTTCACATTCAAACTGGACAGTTTCACCCTCCATACATGTCATAGTACCCAATGGTTTAGTGAAATATTCTAGGGACAAATAAGAGCAATGAATGTACAAACCATAATATTATTAAAGAAATTAATGCATTCTTTCCAAGTTTCCTTGACGTATGAAAGCAGTGACAGAAGCACATTTTCAATATAGAACAGTGATTCATGATGAAAATGAACTTTGGTCAACACTTTCATATGTCAATGAAACTTCAAAAGAATGCATTCAATTCTTATAGTTACATGTTATTTCATTAAAAAAATGCAGGGGTCTTCATTTTTTCTGATTTAATTTACTCCGCGTTGTTTGTTTACAGTTGATGTCAATGTAGCGCATGCTCTTCATGGCTACAGGTTTCCTTGAGAAATGCAATGTATGAAATAGAAATCTAGAATATCGATGAAATACGTAATGTAAATATTAATTTGTGCAATATCATTTATATCAACAGTGTTTTATATATAATTAGCAGCAATCCCCTCTCACACCCCAGAATGAAAAAGTGTGAAGCTTCTGATTGGCTGGTGTAGTGTTGGAATTATATTTATTTGAAAGCTTATCCATTTATGTTTAAAAATGAATAATAATTAAATGCATATTTTACAAAGTGGTGGAGAAATATTTCTTTTTATTCATGTCTATTCAAATCTTTTCATATTTCATAAGGTACAGATGTAGAAAAATGATCAAATACTGTTTGTGACAGGAAATGTTATCCAATTTTTCTAAAGTGTTCACTCTTTAAGATGTCTTCACTTTAATAGCATGGGTTCCTACTGGCAAAAAATTGTGCTTTTCTAACCTACATATGTTTACATTTAACAAACCTTTTACATTGAGAGATGTTGACCTCATTCTGTCACATATTTTGACACAGTAATCTCCAGCATCCTGCAGATTTATATGTTGTATGGCCAGCTTATGGTTTTTCCCTTCATCTGTTATCTTGTATTTGTCACCATGTTGAACACTTACACCATTTCTCTCCCAGTGAGCTGTAACATTGTCCTCCAGTACAGCACATGACAGTTCAACAATGTCTCCCTCGATGTACTCATAGGTGCTTCTCATATTCTTTGTAAAATATTCTGTAAAAATGCATGCAAACAACAAAAGTGTACTTTCTTTATACAACAAATTACTAATATTTTTTGTAGATTTTGAATTAAAGAACCTTAGTGAGAAAGCTCACAATATCCCATGTGTTCCCATTACATCAAGGTGATATTTTGTATTTAAATTGGTATATTGAAGTGTCATAATAATCCATGAAGAAATCTATCCAGGTGACAACATTGAATGTACATGAAATTCCCGGAAAATCAGTCCCATGCAAGCACTTACTACATGTAAAAGTAACAATTTCTCAAAGTTTCATGAAAATCTATGAAGAAATGAAAGCGCTATCCAGGCGACAACATTGCATATACATGTACATGCAAGTTGACTAAGTCCCCCCTCCAAAAATATGGTCCCCCCTTGACGAATTTATTTCACACCCATTGTCACCATTATATACATTTTTGGGGGAATAGACCAAATTGCTTTAAAATCAAGAATGATGATGGTCTAACATGGAATTGGAAGATATTAACCTATCACAACAAGAGAACTTTCTCTGACTTTGTCTGTTGTTTATACTGACTGTATAGTTCTCAATATCATGTAAATTTACCTATAACAACAAGAGATGTTGTCCTGACCCTGTTGTTTATACTGACTGTATAATTCGCAATATCATGTATATTTACCTATTTCAATAAGAGATGTTGCTCTGACTCTGTTGTTTATACTGACTATAATTCGCCGTATCGTATATTTACCTATCACAACAAGAGATGTTGTCCTGACCCTGTTGTTTATACTGACTGTATAATTCGCAATATCATGTATATTTACCTATTTCAATAAGAGATGTTGCTCTGACTCTGTTGTTTATACTGACTATAATTCGCCGTATCGTATATTTACCTATCACAACAAGAGATGTTGTTCTGACTCTGTTGTTTATACTGACTGTACAATATAAACTGATGGAACATTAGGCCAACATTTTTTTATTGTTTGTTTTACGGGATTTTTTTCAAAAAAATTGAGTCGGGGGGTCAAAATAAAAATAAAAATAAAATCCACTTTTTGTTAGAGTTGACAAAAAAATTTAAAAAAAATTGAAAATCGGCCAGCATATTTTTATTTTTCTGAAAACTTATTTTTGAGAAAATTTAATAAGTTCAGTTAGTATAAATATCCATTGTTAAAATATTCATTTTATATCATATATCAAAGAATAAATCTAAATGATTTTTTTTATTATGAAGTTCTTGTATACATCATAATATTTCTAACAATTTGTTATGAACATGTCATGTTTATCTGAGCAAAATAATTCAAAGCAAATAGATAAAACTAACATAACATTAAACCCAGAAATAATTCTTCTGTTCAGCACACTTCCACTTGGACAAAGTTGTGCTGATCAAAATTGCTTCATGAGACACCTATCTACAGAACTTTTCATGATGTCAATAATTACTATACATCTGTATTCTTTCAAGTGCAGCTCATATGTTTATCAAAGAAAATTGGTAAAATACAATACACTTTGAAAGAACTGACATTTGCAACCAATTAAAAGTGTTTTTCATCGAAAAAATTACGTTTTTCATTATGGGACGTTGTACTTTACTTTTCTTCGTTGTTCACTTCTGGTAATTAGTCACATCCAGTAAATAAACAAATGGCGCGTAATCCAGTTGAAAGATGTAAATCCTTTGAAAAAATGGTAAATACGCATATTGTTTGCTGTTTTTATTGGAATTACACATTTAACTGATGAATTGGTAGTCTGGGTGAATTATTTGGACCAGATCATATGCTAGTATCTACTGTGAACCATCGGGCGACTTCATGGAAATAACTGGGCGACTTCGACTTTGCCTTCCAAGTCCCGGTAGGGCGACTTCAGGTCCCAGAAGGGCGACAAACCACTTCGCCCAGTGTGGTGAGCCCAGAATAGTTCTCTGGGTAATTTTATTTTGCAAGGGAGGGAATTCATCAAGTCGGCGGAGAGAAGAAAAATAAAAGAAAATTTTGCTTCTTTTATTTTTATTTCATTTCGCCAGAAATTAGGGTCGTCGCTCCCGTAAAACATAAAATATAAAAAAAGAGATGTTGTTCTGACTCTGTTGTTTATACTGACTGTATAATTCTCTCTATCATGTATATTTACCTATCACACAAAGAGATGTTGTTCTGACTCTGTTGTTTATACTGACTGTATAATTCTCTCTATCATGTATATTTACCTATCACAACAAGAGATGTTGCTCTGATGGTTGTTTATACTGACTGTATAACTCTCACTATCATGTATATTTACCTATCACAATAAGAGATGTTGCCCTGACTCTGTTGTTTATGCTGACTGTATAACTCTCAATATCATGTATATTTACCTATCACAACAAGAGATGTTTCTCTGACTCTGTTGTTTATACTGACTATAATTCTCAATATCATGTATATTTACCTATCACAATAAGAGATGTTGCCCTGACTCTGTTGTTTATGCTGACTGTATAACTCTCAATATCATGTATATTTACCTATCACAACAAGAGATGTTGCTCTGACTCTGTTGTTTATACTGACTGTATAATTCTCAATATCATGTATATTTATCTATCACAATAAGAGATGTTGCCCTGACTCTGTTGTTTATGCTGACTGTATAACTCTCAATATCATGTATATTTACCTATCACAATAAGAGATGTTGCCCTGACTCTGTTGTTTATACTGACTGTATAATTCTCAATATCATGTATATTTACCTATCACAACAAGAGATGTTTCTCTGACTCTGTTGTTTATACTGACTGTATAATTCTCTATATCATGTATATTTACCTATCACAACAAGAGATGTTTCTCTGACTCTGTTGTTTATACTGACTATAATTCTCAATATCATGTATATTTACCTATCACAATAAGAGATGTTGCCCTGACTCTGTTGTTTATGCTGACTGTATAACTCTCAATATCATGTATATTTACCTATCACAACAAGAGATGTTTCTCTGACTCTGTTGTTTATACTGACTATAATTCTCAATATCATGTATATTTACCTATCACAATAAGAGATGTTGCCCTGACTCTGTTGTTTATGCTGACTGTATAACTCTCAATATCATGTATATTTACCTATCACAACAAGAGATGTTTCTCTGACTCTGTTGTTTATACTGACTGTATAATTCTCACTATCATGTATATTTACCTATCACAATAAGAGATGTTGTTCTGACTCTGTTGTTTATACTGACTGTATAACTCTCACTATCATGTATATTTACCTATCACAACAAGAGATGTTTCTCTGACTCTGTTGTTTATACTGACTGTATAATTCTCACTATCATGTATATTTACCTATCACAACAAGAGATGTTTCTCTGACTCTGTTGTTTATACTGACTGTATAATTCTTAATATCATGTATATTTACCTATCACAACAAGAGATGTTTCTCTGACTCTGTTGTTTATACTGACGGTATAACTCTCACTATCATGTATATTTACCTATCACAACTAGGTACTTACAATCTTCAGACTACTGAGTCATGTGTAAACAGAGAAAAACTACACAGTCTTTTAGAAAAGCTGATACCAAAGATTTACAAATGTCATTCCAACTTTTATTTTTAATTTCTACCAGTTTACCTTCTACATCTAAATGTGCCTGTCTTTCTATGTCTTTTATCCTGACAGTGTATTGACCTTTGTCAGAGAGAGAAGTGTTTCTGATGTCTAGCACATGGATTTTACCAGACTCTCCTGGTATAAACTTTTCAGATATTACAATCTCCACCTCATCTCGCATCCATAGTGAACACAGCCCATATTCCTTTGTTCTGATCTCAAAGTGAGCATCACAACCTTCAGTAACAGTGACATCACGCAGATCTTTGGTCAAACAATCTGAATAGAGAAAAATTAAATGATTAAAAACATGTCACTACAACACCATTAGAGTATATAAATTTAATGAAAGCATACTTCCGGGTTAGGTCTTGATTGTGAGATTGCTAATTATATCAATATAATCTAACAAAACGTATTGCAATAAAAGTAAGAGTTTTAAAAACCACATAAAGTGCTAAATACATGTAGAAGTAACAGTATATTCATTGACTACTGTCTAAACATACTTCTTATATACTTCCTATAAAATAAATCCAAATCAATTCATGGCAAAATAAGGAGACTATGTGCTCACTCAGTATGCCTGCCATATTTCACATCACTTTATAATAAGGCCACTATTATTTTTTTTGTTTGCCTACCCTACCCTTTTGGTAATAGATAGGTAGGTAGGCATTTTTTTTGGTGGGTGTCCATTTTTATAATGTATTCTACATCTTTTGTGTTATCATAATTGCTAGAGTTGCATAAAAATCCTTCATTATACATGTAGACCCCAGGATACTCAAAATGTCAGAAAAATATATCCTATTTCCAAGAGTATCTGATTTGCCAGTCATTGTATATTTGATGAATTTAAGACACCTCTGTGCCCAGGTCAATAAATACAACTCTGACAATATAATAAGACAACTCTGTGCCCAGGTCAATGAATACAACTCTGACAATATAATAAGACAACTCTGTGCCCAGGTCAATAAATACAACTATGACAATATAATAAAACAACTCTGTGCCCAGGTCAATGAATACAACTCTGACAATATAATAAGACAACTCTGTGCCCAGGTCAATGAATACATCTCTGACAATATAATAAGACAACTCTGTGCCCAGGTCAATAAATACAACTATGACAATATAATAAAACAACTCTGTGCCCAGGTCAATGAATACAACTCTGTGCCCAGGTCAATGAATACAACTCTGACAATATAATAAGACAACTCTGTGCCCAGGTCAATGAATACATCTCTGACAATATAATAAGACAACTCTGTGCCCAGGTCAATGAATACAACTCTGACAATATAATAAGACAACTCTGTGCCCATGTCAATGAATACATCTCTGACAATATAATAAGACAACTCTGTGCCCAGGTCAATGAATACAACTCTGACAATATAATAAGACAACTCTGTGCCCAGGTCAATGAATTCAACTCTGTGCCCAGGTCAATGAATACAACTCTGACAATATAATAAGACAACTCTGTGCCCAGGTCAATGAATACAACTCTGACAATATAATAAGACAACTCTGTGCCCAGGTCAATGAATACAACTCTGACAATATAATAAATACAACTCTGTGCCCAGGTCAATGAATACAACTCTGACAATATAATAAGACAACTCTGTGCCCAGGTCAATGAATACAACTCTGACAATATAATAAGACAACTCTGTGCCCAGGTCAATGAATACAACTCTGACAATATAATAAATACAACTCTGTGCCCAGGTCAATGAATACAACTCTGACAATATAATAAGACAACTCTGTGCCCAGGTCAATGAATACATCTCTGACAATATAATAAGACAACTCTGTGCCCAGGTCAATAAATACAACTATGACAATATAATAAAACAACTCTGTGCCCAGGTCAATGAATACAACTCTGTGCCCAGGTCAATGAATACAACTCTGACAATATAATAAAACAACTCAGACTATATATCTTTTTAATATTTTGTTTGTTTGTTTGTTTGAATGGTGTTTTAACGCCACTTTCAGCAATTTTTCAGCTATTTCATGGCGTCTAGTTTTTATTGGGGGATGAAGCCGGAGTACCCGGAGAGAACCCCCGACCTGCGGTAGGAAAACTGGCAATCCTTTAATATTTTGTAAATAAATTTGTTTGAGATATAGTGAAATTCATGGTTTATTTTCCTGTTGGCAATTGTTAATAAAATATAGATAAAAATCAATTGACATCTAATATTTAATACCAACACTCAACTATATACTAGAGATATCCTCCCCAAAGCAAAGCCATGGTATATTTATATTAAATTAAAAGGACCCTTTTTACCTATCAACACTTTTATACGACTTGTTAAATTCAACTTTCAAATTATGCACAATTTCAATTAAATTTTCCTTGCAATTTTTATTAATAGTGTTAATATTTTATTTACTGTGAAACATGGATGACATTATAAAAAAACTTTATTTGTTTTGCTTCATTCAGTTATCTTATAATAGTTGCATATATTTATTGCATAGACAGTCAGTACAAACAACAGAGGTGTCTCAGTAGTTGGGCTAAGTTGTCTCAGTACATGGACCGTGTTTTCTCACTAATAAACAGCACGGTAGCTTTGTTTAGCCGGTTGAGATATCCTTATCTCAACCTGTGGGTGAGATAAGAATTTCACGCTCCTTTTCCCATAAAAATGTATTGTGATGTCAACTGAAGTTCACCGAGAAAAATCATAAATATATGTATTAGTTGTGTTGGTTTACTAGGCCTCTTTAAATATTAACATGAAAACAACATATCTCAGCTTCCATGAAACAATTTATGCCGCAATCTGATAGCGGTACATATCAAAACAAAAACGTTGATGCAACAACTTATACACTGAAGATTACGTTCAGGGTAGATGACTCTATTTGTTGACAACTTTAAACATGACAGCACTGGACTTTTTTTAACGAATGGGTGAGAAATAGAATCAAACACCTGTGGAAGCGCAAGACGGTAAAATCTCAGGCTCCCGTGTGAAAGATTTCTTTTGGTCTCCAACTCGGCAGAGCCTCATTGGAGACCAGAAATCTTGGGTGTCTGAGATTTTTCAGTCTTGCCCTCCCACCGGTGTTAGATCCTTTATGTCTCAAAAGTACATGTAGACAGGCCGAGTTGTCCTGCACCCATATATACTACTGTACTTTACTGACTTGCGCAACTAAGTAGCAGATCGAAGTCTGATTCAATTCATGTCGGACACGATACATCAAAACAAAAAATTTTTGAAAAAAAAAAGAAAAAAATTATTCGGTTCTGCCGCATTTTGCAGGGTCGGGCGACTAAAGCCAAACAGACTTTTCATCCATTGACCACTCATGTTAAAAGTTGGTAAACAGGATGTAGATATGGGACAGGCCTGAAATTGGTACTCGCAATATAGGACCGCATTGCAAGGCCTCACTTACAATAAAACTTGTCTTGCAAACTTTGATAAAAAATGCCAAAAGAGTTTATGTGAAGATGCTGTTTCTATGAATGTTGCCATGTTGAATTTCCAATCAGCAGTAATTTGTAGGACAGTCTCTAACAAGAAGCTGTTTTATATGTTTCTAAGATGTAAAGTAGAAGTGATTTTTTTTTTGTATTTGGATCGAAACAAAAAACTCATAATTAGTAGAGCACCATCTGAGGTACATTTCTACAATATCACAATTCTTCTGCCAAGTGGTTTGTGAAGAACCGAATTTCAAAATCTCAGACAATCAAAACCCATTTGCAGCTCTGGCAGCAATGTTGAATTTCCTACTGACTCGAAAGACTAAAAAAACTATAAAAAAGATAACATTACTATCAAAGATTCACTTCTGCATTATTTGGTTGTATTGTGTGTATGGTTTTCCCATAGGGTTCTATGTTAAGCTGTGTTCAAAGGTGGCAGCCATCTTGGATTTTGGATATCCTTGCAAAATAAAACTCAAACTTTTGTAGAGGACCATCTAAAGTACAGTTATGCAATATTTCAAATCAATCTGCAAAGTGGTTTGTAAAAAGAAGATTTTTGAAATTTCAGCCAATCAGAACCCATTAGCATGATTGACACAAAGACTTAAACCTCCGCTACATAATATTGTCAATAGTGACCAACATTGGTACATACAGACAGATATAATTTATAAGGGGAAATTTTTTTTAGATTTTGAAAGCTTTTGTTTCAATAGAACAAAAAAAAAATTGGTATTCAAAGCTCAATGCTTAAATGGATAAAGACATTGTATACATTTACTAAAGGTGTATACAAATATTAATGGGTTCATTATCAATAATGGCTGGATGGTTCACATAAGATACTTGTAAATCTGGTTCAAATAATTCACCCAAACTACCAATTTATCAGTAAATGTGTAATTCTAATAAAAAACGGCAAACAATATGCATAACATATTTTCAAACGATTTGCGTCTTTCATATGTAAATTACACGCCATTTGTTTATTTACCTGATGTGACTAAGTACTGGAAGAGAATTCATTGTGATGTAACAGTAAGGTTGTCTTGTTCATTGTGATGTAACAGTAAGGTTGTCTTGTTCATTGTGATGTAACAGTAAGGTTGTCTTGTTCATTGTAATGTAACAGTAAGGTTGTCTTGTTCATTGTGATGTAACAGTAAAGTTGTCTTGTTCATTGTGATGTAACAGTAAGGTTGTCTTGTTAATTGTGATGTAACAGTAAGGTTGTCTTGTTCATTGTGATGTAACAGTAAGGTAGTCTTGTTCATTGTGATGTAACAGTAAGGTTGTCTTGTTCATTGTGATGTAACAGTAAGGTTGTCTTGTTCATTGTGGTGTAACAATAAGGTTTTCTTGTTCATTGTGATGTAACAGTAAGGTTGTCTTGTTCATTGTGATGTAACAGTAACGTTGTCTTGTTCATTGTGATGTAACAGTAAGGTTGTCTTGTTCACTGTGATGTTACAGTAAGGTTATCTTGTTCATTTTGATGTAACAGTAAGGTTGTCTTGTTCATTGTGATGTAACAGTAAGGTTGTCTTGTTCATTGTGATGTAACAGTAAGGTTGTCTTGTTCATTGTGATGTAACAGTAAGGTTGTCTTGTTCATTGTGATGTAACAGTAAGGTTGTCTTGTTTATTGAAATGTAACAGTTAGGTTGTCTTGTTCATTGCGATGTAACACTAAGGTTGTCTTGTTCATTGTGATGTAACAGTAAGGTTGACTTGTTCATTGTGATGTAACAGTTAGGTTGTCTTGTTCATTGCGATGTAACACTAAGGTTGTCTTGTTCATTGTGATGTAACAGTAAGGTTGTCTTGTTCATTGTGATGTAACAGTAAGGTTGTCTTGTTCATTGTGATGTAACAGTAAGGTTGTCTTGTTCATTGTGATGTAACAGTAAGGTTGTCTTGTTCATTGAGATGTAACAGTAAGGATGTCTTGTTCATTGTGATGTAACAGTAAGGTTGTCTTGTTCATCGTGATGTAACAGTAAGGTTGTCTTGTTCATTGTGATGTAACAGTAAGGTTGTATTGTTCATTGTGATGTAACAGTAAGGTTGTCTTGTTCATTGTGATGTAACAGTAAGGTTGTCTTGTTCATTGTGATGTAACAGTAAGGTTGTCTTGTTCATTGTGATGTAACAGTAAGGTTGTCTTGTTCATTGTGATGTAACAGTAAGATGTAACAGTAAGGTTGTCTTGTTCATTGTGATGTAACAGTAAGATGTAACAGTAAGGTTGTCTTGTTCATTGTGATGTAACAGTGAGGTTGTCTTGTTCATTGTGATGTAACAGTAAGGTTGTCTTGTTCATTGTGATGTAACAGTAAGGTTGTCTTGTTCATTGTGATGTAACAGTTAGGTAGTCTTGTTCATTGTGATGTAACAGTAAGGTTGTCTTGTTCATTGTGATGTAACAGTAAGGTAGTCTTGTTCATTGTGATGTAACAGTAAGGTTGTCTTGTTCATTGTGATGTAACAGTAAGGTTGTATTGTTCATTGTGATGTAACAGTAAGGTCGTCTTGTTCATTGTGATGTAACAGTAAGGTTGTCTTGTTCATTGTGATGTAACAGTAGGGTTGTCTTGTTAATTGTGATGTAACAGTAAGGTTGTCTTGTTCATTTTGATGTAATAGTAAGGTTGTCTTGTTCATTGTGATGTAACAGTAAGGTTGTATTGTTCATTGTGATGTAACAGTAAGGTTGTCTTGTTCATTGTGATGTAACAGTAAGGTTGTCTTGTTCATTGTGATGTTACAGTAGGGTTGTCTTGTTCATTGTGATGTAACAGTAAGGTTGTCTTGTTCATTGTGATGTAACAGCAAGGTTGTCTTGTTCATTGTGATGTAACAGTAAGGTTGTATTGTTCATTGTGATGTAACAGTAAGGTAGTCTTGTTCATTGTGATGTAACAGTAAGGTCGTCTTGTTCATTGTGATGTAACAGTAAGGTTGTCTTGTTCATTGTGATGTAATAGTAAGGTTGTCTTGTTCATTGTGATGTAACAGTAAGGTTGTCTTGTTCATTGTGATGTAACAGTAAGATGTAACAGTAAGGTTGTCTTGTTCATTGTGATGTAACAGTAAGGTTGTCTTGTTCATTGTGATGTAACAGTAAGATGTAACAGAAAGGTTGTCTTGTTCATTGTGATGTAACAGTAAGATGTAACAGAAAGGTTGTCTTGTTCATTGTGATGTAACAGTAAGGTTGTCTTGTTCATTGTGATGTAACAGTAAGGTTGTCTTGTTCATTGTGATGTAACAGTAAGGTTGTCTTGTTCATTGTGATGTAACAGTAAGGATGTCTTGTTCATTGTGATGTAACACTAAGGTTGTCTTGTTCATTGTGATGTAACAGTAAGGTTGTCTTGTTCATCGTGATGTAATAGTAAGGTTGTCTTGTTCATTGTGATGTAACAGTAAGGTTGTCTTGTTCATTGTGATGTAACAGTAAGGTTGTCTTGTTCATTGTGATGTAACAGTAAGGATGTCTTGTTCATTGTGATGTAACACTAAGGTTGTCTTGTTCATTGTGATGTAACACTAAGGTTGTCTTGTTCATTGCGATGTAACAGTAAGGTTGTCTTGTTCATTGCGTTGTCTTGTTCATTGTGATGTAACAGTAAGGTTGTCTTGTTCATTGTGATGTAACAGTAAGGTTGTCTTGTTCATTGTGATGTAACAGTAAGGTTGTCTTGTTCATTGTGATGTAACAGTAAGGTTGTCTTGTTCATTGTGATGTAACAGTAAGGTTGTCTTGTTCATTGTGATGTAACAGTAAGGTTGTCTTGTTCATTGTGATGTAACAGTAAGGTTGTCTTGTTCATTGTGATGTAGCAGTAAGGTTGTCTTGTTCATTGTGATGTAACAGTAAGGTTGTCTTGTTCATTGTGATGTAACAGTAAGGTTGTCTTGTTCATTGTGATGTAACAGTAAGGTTGTCTTGTTCATTGTGATGTAACAGTAAGGTAGTCTTGTTCATTGTGATGTAACAGTAAGCTTGTCTTGTTCATTGTGATGTAACAGTAAGCTTGTCTTGTTCATTGTGATGTAACAGTAAGGTTGTCTTGTTCATTGTGATGTAACAGTAAGGTTGTCTTGTTCATTGTGATGTAACAGTAAGGTTGTCTTGTTCATTGTGATGTAACAGTAAGGTTGTCTTGTTCATTGTGATGTAACAGTAAGGTAGTCTTGTTCATTGTGATGTAACAGTAAGGTTGTCTTGTTCATTGTGATGTAACAGTAAGGTTGTATTGTTCATTGTGATGTAACAGTAAGGTTGTCTTGTTCATTGTTATGTAACAGTAAGGTTGTCTTGTTCATTGTGATGTAACAGTAAGGTTGTCTTGTTCATTGTGATGTAACAGTAAGGTCGTCTTGTTCATTGTGATGTAACAGTAAGGTTGTCTTGTTCATTGTGATGTAACAGTAAGGTTGTCTTGTTCATTGTGATGTAACAGTAAGGTTGTCTTGTTCATTGTGATGTAACAGTAAGGTTGTCTTGTTCATTGTGATGTAACAGTAAGGTCGTCTTGTTCATTGTGATGTAACAGTAAGGTTGTCTTGTTCATTGTGATGTAACAGTAAGGCTGTCTTGTTCATTGTGATGTAACAGTAAGGTTGTCTTGTTCATTGTGATGTAACAGTAAGGCTGTCTTGTTCATTGTGATGTAACAGTAAGGTTGTCTTGTTCATTGTGATGTAACAGTAAGTGATGATTGTACTTTATTCATTACAGATTACTTTATCAGTGAATGCTGTAGTTGATAAAGTTGTTTTCAGCAGAAGTGCAATAAAAATATTTATTTTTAAAAGAAATATTGGAGTCAAGTAAACCATGCCATCAGTGAGACTAGAAACCATAACCCCAGTGTTGACAGATCACATTAACAATAGTAAACCATGCCATCAGTGAGACTCGAAACCATAACCCCAGTGTTGACAGATCACATTAACAATAGTAAACAATGCCATCAGTGAGACTCCAAACCATAACCCCAGTGTTGACAGATCACATTAACAATAGTAAACCATGCCATCAGTCAGACTCGAAACCATAACCCCAGTGTTGACAGATCACATTAACAATAGTAAACCATGCCATCAGTGAGACTTGAAACCATAACCCCAGTGTTGACAGATCACATTAACAATAGTAAACCATGCCATCAGTGAGACTTGAAACCATAACCCCAGTGTTGACAGATCACATTAACAATAGTAAACCATGCCATCAGTGAGACTCCAAAACATAACCCCAGTGTTGACAGATCACATTAACAATAGTAAACCATGCCATCAGTCAGACTCGAAACCATAACCCCAGTGTTGACAGATCACATTAACAATAGTAAACCATGCCATCAGTGAGACTCGAAACCATAACCCCAGTGTTGACAGATCACATTAACAATAGTAAACCATGCCATCAGTCAGACTCCAAACCATATCCCCAGTGTTGACAGATCACATTAACAATAGTAAACAATGCCATCAGTGAGACTGGAAACCATAACCCCAGTGTTGACAGATCACATTAACAATAGTAAACCATGCCATCAGTGAGACTCGAAACCATAACCCCAGTGTTGACAGATCACATTAACAAAAGTAAACAATGCCATTAGTGAGACTCAAAACCATAACCCCAGTGTTGACAGATCACATTTACAATAGCAAACCGTGCCATCAGTGAGACTCGAAACCATAACCCCAGTGTTGACAGATCACATTAACAATAGTAAACCATGCCATCAGTCAGACTCGAAACCATAACCCCAGTGTTGACAGATCACATTAACAATGGTAAACCATGCCATCAGTGAGACTCGAAACAATAACCCCAGTGTTGACAGATCACATTAACAATAGTAAACCATGCCATCAGTGAGACTCAAAACCATAACCCCAGTGTTGACAGATCACATTAACAATAGTAAACAATGCCATCAGTGAGACTCGAAACCATAACCCCAGTGTTGACAGATCACATTAACAATAGTAAACCATGCCATCAGTGAGACTCAAAACCATAACCCCAGTGTTGACAGATCACATTAACAATAGTAAACCATGCCATCAGTCAGACTCGAAACCATAACCCCAGTGTTGACAGATCACATTAACAATAGTAAACCATGCCATCAGTGAGACTTGAAACCATAACCCCAGTGTTGACAGATCACATTAACAATAGTAAACCATGCCATCAGTGAGACTTGAAACCATAACCCCAGTGTTGACAGATCACATTAACAATAGTAAACCATGCAATCAGTCAGACTCGAAACCATAACCCCAGTGTTGACAGATCACATTAACAATGGTAAACCATGCCATCAGTGAGACTCGAAACCATAACCCCAGTGTTGACAGATCACATTAACAATAGTAAACCATGCCATCAGTGAGACTCAAAACCATAACCCCAGTGTTGACAGATCACATTAACAATAGTAAACAATGCCATCAATGAGACTCAAAACCATAACCCCAGTGTTGACAGATCACATTAACAATAGTAAACCATGCCATCAGTCAGACTTGAAACCATAACCCCAGTGTTGACAGATCACATTAACAATAGTAAACAATGCCATCAGTGAGACTTGAAACCATAACCCCAGTGTTGACAGATCACATTAACAATAGTAAACCATGCCATCAGTGAGACTCGAAACCATAACCCCAGTGTTGACAGATCAAATTAACAATAGTAAACCATGCCATCAGTCAGACTCGAAACCATAACCCCAGTGTTGACAGATCATATTAACAATAGTAAACAATGCCATCAGTGAGACTCGAAACCATAACCCCAGTGTTGACAGATCACATTAACAATAGTAAACCATGCCATCAGTGAGACTAGAAACCATAACCCCAGTGTTGACAGATCACATTAACAATAGTAAACAATGCCATCAGTGAGACTCGAAACCATAACCCCAGTGTTGACAGATCACATTAACAATAGTAAACAATGCCATCAGTGAGACTCGAAACCATAACCCCAGTGTTGACAGATCACATTAACAATAGTAAACCATGCCATCAGTGAGACTCGAAACCATAACCCCAGTGTTGACAGATCACATTAACAATAGTAAACCATGCTATCAGTCAGACTCGAAACCATAACCCCAGTGTTGACAGATCATATTAACAATAGTAAACAATGCCATCAGTGAGACTCGAAACCATAACCCCAGTGTTGACAGATCACATTAACAATAGTAAACCATGCCATCAGTGAGACTCGAAACCATAACCCTAGTGTTGACAGATCACATTAACAATAGTAAACAATGCCATCAGTGAGACTCGAAACCATAACCCCAGTGTTGACAGATCACATTAACAATAGTAAACCATGCCATCAGTGAGACTCGAAACCATAACCCCAGTGTTGACAGATCACATTAACAATAGTAAACCATGCCATCAGTCAGACTCAAAACCATAACCCCAGTGTTGACAGATCACATTAACAATAGTAAACCATGCAATCAGTGAGACTCGAAACCATAACCCCAGTGTTGACAGATCACATTAACAATAGTAAACCATGCCATCAGTGAGACTAGAAACCATAACCCCAGTGTTGACAGATCATATTAACAATAGTAAACCATGCCATCAGTGAGACTAGAAACCATAACCCCAGTGTTGACAGATCACATTAACAATAGTAAACAATGCCATCAGTGAGACTTGAAACCATAACCCCAGTGTTGACAGATCACATTAACAATAGTAAACCATGCCATCAGTCAGACTCGAAACCATAACCCCAGTGTTGACAGATCACATTAACAATAGTTAACAATGCCATCAGTGAGACTTGAAACCATAACCCCAGTGTTGACAGATCACATTAACAATAGTAAACCATGCCATCAGTCAGACTCGAAACCATAACCCCAGTGTTGACAGATCACATTAACAATAGTAAACCATGCCATCAGTGAGACTTGAAACCATAACCCCAGTGTTGACAGATCACATTAACAATAGTAAACCATGCCATCAGTGAGACTCAAAACCATAACCCCAGTGTTGACAGATCACATTAACAATAGTAAACAATGCCATCAGTGAGACTCGAAACCATAACCCCAGTGTTGACAGATCACATTAACAATAGTAAACAATGCCATCAGTGAGACTTGAAACCATAACCCCAGTGTTGACAGATCACATTAACAATAGTAAGCCATGCCATCAGTGAGACTCGAAACCATAACCCCAGTGTTGACAGATCACATTAACAATAGTAAACCATGCCATCAGTCAGACTTGAAACCATAACCCCAGTGTTGACACATCACATTAACAATAGTAAACAATGCCATCAGTGAGACTTGAAACCATAACCCCAGTGTTGACAGATCACATTAACAATAGTAAACCATGCCATCAGTCAGACTCGAAACCATAACCCCAGTGTTGACAGATCACATTAACAATAGTAAACCATGCCATCAGTCAGACTAGAAACCATAACCCCAGTGTTGACAGATCATATTAACAATAGTAAACAATGCCATCAGTCAGACTCGAAACCATAACCCCAGTGTTGACAGATCATATTAACAATAGTAAGCAATGCCATCAGTGAGACTCGAAACCATAACCCCAGTGTTGACAGATCATATTAACAATAGTAAACAATGCCATCAGTCAGACTCGAAACCATAACCCCAGTGTTGACAGATCATATTAACAATAGTAAACAATGCCTTCAGTGAGACTCGAAACCATAACCCCAGTGTTGACAGATCATATTAACAATAGTAAACAATGCCATCAGTGAGACTCGAAACCATAACCCCAGTGTTGACAGATCACATTAACAATAGTAAACCATGCCATCAGTCAGACTCGAAACCATAACCCCAGTGTTGACAGATCACATTAACAATAGTAAACCATGCAATCAGTGAGACTCGAAACCATAACCCCAGTGTTGACAGATCACATTAACAATAGTAAACCATGCCATCAGTCAGACTCAAAACCATAACCCCAGTGTTGACAGATCACATTAACAATAGTAAACAATGCCATCAGTGAGACTTGAAACCATAACCCCAGTGTTAACAGATCACATTCACAATAGTAAACCATGCCATCAGTGAGACTCGAAACCATAACCCCAGTGTTGACAGATCACATTAACAATAGTTAACAATGCCATCAGTGAGACTTGAAACCATAACCCCAGTGTTGACAGATCACATTAACAATTGTAAACCATGCCATCAGTCAGACTCGAAACCATAACCCCAGTGTTGACAGATCACATTAACAATAGTAAACCATGCCATCAGTGAGACTTGAAACCATAACCCCAGTGTTGACAGATCACATTAACAATAGTAAACCATGCCATCAGTCAGACTCAAAACCATAACCCCAGTGTTGACAGATCACATTAACAATAGTAAACCATGCCATCAGTGAGACTAGAAACCATAACCCCAGTGTTGACAGATCACATTAACAATAGTAAACCATGCCATCAGTGAGACTCGAAACCATAACCCCAGTGTTGACAGATCACATTAACAATAGTAAACAATGCCATCAGTGAGACTAGAAACCATAACCCCAGTGTTGACAGATCACATTAACAATAGTAAACCATGCCATCAGTGAGACTAGAAACCATAACCCCAGTGTTGACAGATCACATTAACAATAGTAAACCATGTCATCAGTGAGACTTGAAACCATACCCCCAGTGTTGACAGATCACATTAACAATAGTAAACCATGCCATCAGTGAGACTCAAAACCATAATCCCAGTGTTGACAGATCACATTAACAATAGTAAACCATGCCATCAGTGAGATTAGAAACCATAACCCCAGTGTTGACAGATCACATTAACAATAGTAAACCATGCCATCAGTGAGACTCGAAACCATAACCCCAGTGTTGACAGATCACATTAACAATAGTAAACAATGCCATCAGTCAGACTCGAAACCATAACCCCAGTGTTGACAGATCACATTAACAATAGTAAACCATGCCATCAGTGAGACTCGAAACCATAACCCCAGTGTTGACAGATCACATTAACAATAGTAAACAACGCCATCAGTCAGACTCGAAACCATAACCCCAGTGTTGACAGATCACATTAACAATAGTAAACCATGCCATCAGTGAGACTAGAAACCATAACCCCAGTGTTGACAGATCACATTAACAATAGTAAACCATGCCATCAGTCAGACTCGAAACCATAACCCCAGTGTTGACAGATCACATTCACAATAGTAAACCATGCCATCAGTGAGACTCGAAACCATAACCCCAGTGTTGACAGATCACATTAACAATAGTAAACCATGCCATCAGTGAGACTCGAAACCATAACCCCAGTGTTGACAGATCACATTAACAATAGTAAACCATGCCATCAGTGAGACTCGAAACCATAACCTCAGTGTTGACAGATCACATTAACAATAGTAAACCATGCCATCAGTGAGACTCGAAACCATAACCCCAGTGTTGACAGATCACATTAACAATAGTAAACAATGCCATCAGTCAGACTCGAAACCATAACCCCAGTGTTGACAGATCACATTAACAATAGTAAACCATGCCATCAGTGAGACTCGAAACCATAACCCCAGTGTTGACAGATCACATTAACAATAGTAAACAACGCCATCAGTCAGACTCGAAACCATAACCCCAGTGTTGACAGATCACATTAACAATAGTAAACCATGCCATCAGTGAGACTCGAAACCATAACCCCAACATTAATTAACCAAGCCCTAAAAATTATTGACGTGATGTTCTTTCCCGTTTGTCTATATGTGAGGTCTTTATTTTGTTGGGGATTAGATCATTATTTGACCCCGTTTGGTCTTACGATGCTTCTGACTCATCATTCACTTTAATTTTTTGCTTTTTCTTAACCGTAAAGTTCAGGGGTCACCATGCTCTAAAAAAGTAGGGAGAAGTGAGGCCCTGATAAAGAGACTTTAAGAAGACATTAGGGAAAAGTCAGGAGGACTGTACAAATAATTAACTTTTGCAGTATTTACCTACATTTTTCATTATTTACATATTTTTTTTTATAATTGTGGATTTCCAGGATTATTTCTCTAGTGTTTTTAAACCATAACACACTTAGATTGTTTTTTACTTCTTTCTTTTTCATTATTATTTGTGGTATGCAATATATAGCACATAACCTTTATCATTATAAAATCAATGAAACTAGAGGCTCCCAGAAGCCTGTGTCGCTCACCTGAACCTGAAACCAAACAACCCTTTTTTATCCAGCTTTTCTTTGCTATCAGGAATAGCCCAACACTTCTGCAAAAATCATTAATTTTGACCTTTTAAGGGAAATAACTCCTATTAGGAGGAGCTTTTGATGCTTAGAGCAATAAGGGAGGTTCACTTCAAATTGGCTGTACCTGTAATACTTTTTTAACTATCAGTCGAAAACTCTCTCGAGTCCCACCCACCCCCCCCCTTTTCATTTTTTCTATTTTAAGCCAACAGAGCTATGTAGGTGGTCAGGTGTCATGATTTGCAAAATTTTGGTAGAGGACGTCCTAAAGATGATGTGTGCAATGTTTCAAAGCAGTCCTTTCATCGGTTAAAGAGGAGAAGATTTTTTTTAAATCAAGTAAAATTGATTAAAAAAATGTTCAAGTAGAATAATTCCTAAACGGTTCATTAGACAATCTTGACCCTAAAGTCATTTTTGTAGCCCTAATAAAGCAGAACAATTAAGCAATGCTAACTTTTTGTCTAGTTCTAATAATTTTTAAGATTTTGAGGCAAAAATGTCAAAAATAATCAATTTCGACAATTAAAGGGCAATAACTCCTATAAGGAGTCATCATACAACTTCAACCCAATGGAGTGTTTCGTAGAGATTTTGATGCAGATGAAGGCATGTCTCTTCGATTTTCCTGTATCTGTTACACTTTTTTAAATACAATCCAAAAACTTTATTTTAACCCCCCTCCCCCCTCCGTCCTATTTTTAGCCATGGTGGCCATGTTGGTTAATCTGCAGCCATGGTTGGTGCAAACTTGGTTGAGGACATTTGACGGATGATGAGTACAAAGTTTCAAAGCAGTAGTTTCAGTTGTTGCAGAGGAGAAGATTTTAAAAATAAATTAAAACCAATTAAAAAAAAACAGTTCAAGGGGAATAACTCTTAAAAGGTTAATCAGACAATCTTGACCCTTAAGTCATTTTTGTAGCCCTCATAGAGCAGAACAATTAAGCAATGCTAACTTTTTCTCTAGTTCTAATAAATTTCAAGATTTTGAGGCAAAAATCATCAATTTTGACAATTAAAGGGCAATAACTCCTACAAGGAGTCATCATACAACTTTGACCCAATAGAGTGTTTTGTAGAGCTTTAGATGCTGAAGAAGGAAGGTCTGTTCGGTTTTCCTGTATCTGTTATACTTTTTGAACTATAAGCAAAAAACTGTATTTTGACCCCCTTGTTCTATTTTTAGCCATGGCGGCCATGTTGGTTGGTCTGAGGCCATGATTTGGGCAATCTTGGTAGAGGACATTTTACTGATGATGTGTGCAAAGTTTCAAAGCAATCCCTTCAGTGGTTTTGGAGGAGAAGATTTTTGAAGAAAAGTTAACGACGACGACGACGACGGACGCCAAGTGATGGCAATAGCTCACATGACCCTTCTGGTCAGGTGAGCGAAAAAAGGAACAGTTATAGTGCCCATTTTCTATCTACTAGTACTTCAGTACTTGTAGTCATACAAGGTATTCACAAATATAAATAGGTCAACTAAAAATATTTGTATAGGTTGAGACATAAACATCATTCCTTGAGTTCTTGTATACATATATTTCTAACAGTTTGTTATGAACATGCCATGTTTATCTGAGCAAAATTTTTAAAGAAGATAGATGAAATGTCAATAATTACTCTACATCTTTATTCTTTCAAGTGCAGCTCACATATTTATTAAAGAAAATTGTTAAAATACAATACACTTTGAAAGAACTGAGTTTGAAAACAATTTAAAGTGTTTGTTTATGAAAAAAATACGATTTTTCAGTATGGGCCGTTGTACTTTACTTTTCTTCGTTGTTCACTTCCGGTAATTAGTCATATCCGGTAAATATACAAATGGCGCGTAATCCAGTTGAAAGACGTGAATCCATTGAAATAATGTTAAATACGCATATTGTTTTCAGTTTTTATTGGAATTACACATTTACTGCTAAATTTGTAGTCTAGAGATTAATTATTTGGACTAGATCATATACAAGTATCTTAGAACGGTGAACTTGAGGGAAATAACAGGGCAACATCGATTTCGTTTTTGAGGTGCCGTAGGGCAACTTCAGGTCCCAGTACAGTAGGGCGACAAAGTCGTCCACTTCGCACAGTGTTGAGCCCTGAAAATTAAAGTTTAACAACGACATTTCTCAAATTTGTAACCAAAATTAATTGGGGGTTATTTTGTACAGGGAAAGGAAACAAACTTGAATTGTTATTGATCAACGTTGCTAAAGCGCAGATAAGATTAAGATCTATCTTAAATCGATTTGTTTTAGAACTTAAAATAGATTTATGAGTATTTATAGGACAGTTCTGACGGTATATACTTTAAGAAACATTGAAAATAAAAACAACATTTTATTTGTTGAAGAAAGATCGAGCCCGACAGGCTTTTTTCATAGAAAATCGGCAAGCCCGAGGTTTCAGTTTTTTAAGCCCCGGGCATCGGGCTTTAGGAATTTTCAACCCCTGGTAAACCATGCCATCAGTGAGACTCGAAACCATAACCCCAGTGTTGACAGATCACATTAACAATAGTAAACAATCCCATCAGTGAGACTCGAAACCATAACCCCAGTGTTGACAGATAACATTAACAATAGTAAACAATGCCATCAGTGAGACTCGAAACCATAACCCCAGTGTTGACAGATCACATTAACAAAAGTAAACCATGCCATCAGTGAGACTTGAAACCATAACCCCAGTGTTGACAGATCACATTAACAATAGTAAACCATGCCATCAGTGAGACTCGAAACCATAACCCCAGTGTTGACAGATCACATTAACAATAGTAAACCATGCCATCAGTGAGACTCGAAACCATAACCCCAGTGTTGACAGATCACATTAACAATAGTAAACAATGCCATCAGTCAGACTCGAAACCATAACCCCAGTGTTGACAGATCACATTAACAATAGTAAACCATGCCATCAGTGAGACTCGAAACCATAACCCTAGTGTTGACAGATCACATTAACAATAGTAAACAATGCCATCAGTCAGACTCGAAACCATAACCCCAGTGTTGACAGATCACATTAACAATAGTAAACCATGACATCAGTGAGACTCGAAACCATAACCCCAGTGTTGACAGATCACATTAACAATAGTAAACCATGCCATCAGTGAGACTCGAAACCATAACCCCAGTGTTGACAGATCACATTTACAATAGTAAACCATGCCATCAGTGAGACTCAAAACCATAACCCCAGTGTTGACAGATCACATTAACAATAGTAAACCATGCCATCAGTCAGACTCGAAACCATAACCCCAGTGTTGACAGATCACATTAACAATAGTAAACCATGCCATCAGTCAGACTAGAAACCATAACCCCAGTGTTGACAGATCACATTAACAATAGTAAACCATGCCATCAGTGAGACTCGAAACCATAACTCCAGTGTTGACAGATCACATTAACAATAGTAAACCATGCCATCAGTGAGACTCAAAACCATAACCCCAGTGTTGACAGATCACATTAACAATAGTAAACCATGCCATCAGTGAGACTAGAAACCATAACCCCAGTGTTGACAGATCACATTAACAATAGTAAACCATGCCATCAGTGAGACTCAAAACCATAACCCCAGTGTTGACAGATCACATTAACAATAGTAAACCATGCCATCAGTGAGACTAGAAACCATAACCCCAGTGTTGACAGATCACATTAACAATAGTAAACCATGCCATCAGTCAGACTCGAAACCATAACCCCAGTGTTGACAGATCACATTAACAATAGTAAACCATGCCATCAGTGAGACTCGAAACCATAACCCCAGTGTTGACAGATCACATTAACAATAGTAAACCATGCCATCAGTCAGACTTGAAACCATAACCCTAGTGTTGACAGATCACATTAACAATAGTAAACCATGCCATCAGTGAGACTTGAAACCATAACCCCAGTGTTGACAGATCACATTAACAATAGTAAACCATGTCATCAGTCAGACTCGAAACCATAACCCCAGTGTTGACAGATCACATTAACAATAGTAAACCATGCCATCAGTGAGACTTGAAACCATAACCCCAGTGTTGACAGATCACATTAACAATAGTAAACAATGCCATCAGTGAGACTTGAAACCATAACCCCAGTGTTGACAGATCACATTAACAATAGTAAACCATGCCATCAGTGAGACTCGAAACCATAACCCTAGTGTTGACAGATCACATTAACAATAGTAAACCATGCCATCAGTGAGACTCAAAACCATAACCCCAGTGTTGACAGATCACATTAACAATAGTAAACCATGCCATCAGTGAGACTCGAAACCATAACCCAAGTGTTGACAGATCACATTAACAATAGTAAACCATGCCATCAGTCAGACTCGAAACCATAACCCCAGTGTTGACAGATCACATTAACAATAGTAAACCATGCCATCAGTCAGACTCCAAACCATAACCCCAGTGTTGACAGACCACATTAACAATAGTAAACCATGCCATCAGTGAGACTCGAAACCATAACCCCAGTGTTGACAGATCACATTAACAATAGTAAACCATTCCATCAGTCAGACTCGAAACCATAACCCCAGTGTTGACAGATCACATTAACAATAGTAAACCATGCCATCAGTGAGACTCGAAACCATAACTCCAGTGTTGACAGATCACATTAACAATAGTAAACCATGCCATCAGTGAGACTCGAAACCATAACCCCAGTGTTGACAGATCACATTAACAATAGTAAACCATGCCATCAGTGAGACTCGAAACCATAACCCCAGTGTTGACAGATCACATTAACAATAGTAAACCATGCCATCAGTCAGACTCGAAACCATAACCCCAGTGTTGACAGATCACATTAACAATAGTAAACCATGCCATCAGTGAGACTCGAAACCATAACCCCAGTGTTGACAGATCACATTAACAATAGTAAACCATGCCATCAGTGAGACTCGAAACCATAACTCCAGTGTTGACAGATCACGTTAACAATAGTAAACCATGCCATCAGTGAGACTCGAAACCATAACCCCAGTGTTGACAGATCACATTAACAATAGTAAACCATGCCATCAGTGAGACTCAAAACCATAACCCCAGTGTTGACAGATCACATTAACAATAGTAAACCATGCCATCAGTCAGACTCGAAACCATAACTCCAGTGTTGACAGATCACGTTAACAATAGTAAACCATGCCATCAGTGAGACTCAAAACCATAACCCTAGTGTTGACAGATCACATTAACAATAGTAAACCATGCCATCAGTGAGACTCTAAACCATAACCCTAGTGTTGACAGATCACATTAACAATAGTAAACCATGCCATCAGTGAGACTCGAAACCATAACCCCAGTGTTGACAGATCACATTAACAATAGTAAACCATGCCATCAGTCAGACTCGAAACCATAACCCCAGTGTTGACAGATCACATTAACAATAGTAAACCATGCCATCAGTGAGACTCGAAACCATAACTCCAGTGTTGACAGATCACATTAACAATAGTAAACCATGCCATCAGTGAGACTCGAAACCATAACTCCAGTGTTGACAGATCACGTTAACAATAGTAAACCATGCCATCAGTGAGACTCGAAACCATAACCCCAGTGTTGACAGATCACATTAACAATAGTAAACCATGCCATCAGTGAGACTCAAAACCATAACCCCAGTGTTGACAGATCACATTAACAATAGTAAACCATGCCATCAGTCAGACTCGAAACCATAACTCCAGTGTTGACAGATCACGTTAACAATAGTAAACCATGCCATCAGTCAGACTCGAAACCATAACTCCAGTGTTGACAGATCACGTTAACAATAGTAAACAATGCCATCAGTGAGACTCTAAACCATAACCCTAGTGTTGACAGATCACATTAACAATAGTAAACCATGCCATCAGTGAGACTAGTTAACCATAACCCCAGTGTTGACAGATCACATTAACAATAGTAAACCATGCCATCAGTGAGACTCGAAACCATAACTCCAGTGTTGACAGATCACATTAACAATAGTAAACCATGCCATCAGTGAGACTAGTTAACCATAACCCCTATGCCACTGATGCCCTACTATTTAAACAATATGTCTCCCTAATTTAAAGGTGAGACACAATAGGCATTTTTAGGTCTTGTGATTAGTAGAGTGAAACTTCTCTAAAGTGGCCACCATTGGGACAGAAATAAATAGCCGGTTTACTAGTATACAGACAAAGTGTACCTACCTGGAAATGACTTGACTCCTACTGCAGATTCAATGTTCTTGAGTGTCTACAATTAAATAACATGGTGTATTGTGTATACTGTCATTAATGTAAATTGAGAATTGGAAATAACTGAAATCCTCTTGTGTTGATGATGTTATTAGTGTGACAGGTTTCAAATAAATACTGATATGTTGTTTATGGTTTTTATTAGTGTTGTAAACCTGTCTGACCAAGGGCATTAAGTTGTCGGTATAGGACGTAAAAAACTCCCCAAGTCAAGTCAAGTGTTGTCAATATATATAAAACTATATTTACCTATCACAACAAGAGATGTTGCCCTGACTCTGTTGTTTATACTGACTGTATAACTCTCAATATCATGTATATTTACCTATCACAACAAGTGTGGACTGTGAGCAAGCTTAGCTTTTAAGTCCAATTATCTCCCCTTAATGATATCCAAGGTCAATAAAAATCCTTCTTGCACATCAACATATAATGTACTTCCTTACTAAGTTTCATTAAATTTCATCACGCAGTTAAGGAGGAGCTGTGCTTACAAGGAATGTGGACAGACAGACAGACAGGTTGATTCCTATATACCCCCAAACAAGTTTGCGGGGGAGGGGGGATATAATAAGGTTCCCTGCAAGGAGCCAGAAATCAAAACTCTTTTGCGACATCATAGCAAGATTGTTCCCATATTTTTATGATGTCACAATTGACTGTTTGTTGCAAATGGCCAACAAGTCCTACAACTCAAACATTGTAGGTTACTTTAATGATCAAAGTCAACACTGCACGGGTAAAATTTTGCATTAATGACTTGCTACAATTCACGCCCCCTCGGTGCCTTCAGTTTTTTCTTGCATTTTTAATATTAAATATTGTACCTCTGTATTACGAAAATCCACTAGGAAAATTTTTTTCACAGGAACCTGTCCATACATGTACTTGAAATTCATGATTATCCTCTGTTGTTTGCACATCACAAATCATCTTTGGCTTTTGCTAACAGGAATTTTACATTGTAAGTCAGCCATTTTTTTTTTCTAAAGGGACCTTGTTTTATTTACAAAATGTCATCTGCTTTTATTACATTCAATGGTATTATGCTTAATTATCAGTTCAATAACCCACCCTGACGTAAACTCGTGAGCTAATTAAAAGCTTTCTTTTTTAATTTAGGTTTCTTTAATACATGTACAACAAAAGGAATTAAGCTAATTATCATTTAAACAATTGACTGAACTGTACTTGTTGCTGATTTCAACCTCTGAACGAATCGAAAGGACAAACATTACGATAACTACAAAGAATGCGAATAGTACATGTACATTGTAATTCAGATAAAATAAGTGAAAAGCAAACATACACAATAACATACCTGCATCATTTCGATATTTTCCATCAACTTTGTTTGATACTGTCTGAGGATTGTTTCGTCTAAAGGACGGACAGCAGCATCACTCAACTTCTGTTTAAATTCAGATTCTCTCCCCTGTGCCTGTGCAAGTACCATAATAGACTTTTCTATCTGTGCCTTGTTTATCTGGTAATCATGATCTGAAATCTTTCCTTCAGTAGCATGTCCATATGACTCATTCCTGAACCTAATCAACTCGTCAACTGCCAGGCGTTCTGGAGATCCATAAGGTATAACAGTTGTAAAATTTAACAAGAGACATCTTGTTAGTGTCACGTCCAACTGGTCATAGTTTATATTGGGGTTGGCAGGACAACAACAGTGCTTTGTGCCATGGTTATGTCCTGGTAACTTCACTGTAGCATCTAGCAGGATGTCCAATTGAGCAGGATTGAGGATTCTATTAATATGTCGGAAGACTGGTGCCCTGCTTCCTGGTGGACACATACAACATGGTTTGTTGTTATAGCACAAGTGATATATCTCATGTTGTTTTGCTTGTATAAGTTGAAACAGGGTAAGTCCTTGTCTTGTCAAATCATAATGTAGTAACCCTGTACAGGCCTCATTACTGTGATCCACTATCAATGTTGAATTACGATAAAAATTCTCCCTTTCTCTACATGTATGTGTCATACTGCTGCCCAGACTGTTACATACACTGAAACATGTTAACACTACAATTATACTGAAACATTGACTTTCTTATATATATATATATATATGAATCAATCTCAAACATGTCAAATGTTATTAAAGACATTGTAATTGAAATTAATACAAATGTACTCTTTTAAATGCGAAACCAAATTTAATCACACACACCACCCGACCAAGGGCATTAAGTTGTCGGTGTTTATTATGATGTAATAGTAACAATCCCCCAATCAATCAATAATCACATCCCATTGTTTGTGAAAGATTAGTTAAAGAACTTTTCAATGTGCTGATCAGTGAATTATACTAGTAATTATAAACACACTTAACGAAATCAAAAAAATGTAAAACTTATACAAAAATAGGAAAAAAAGATAATGCAAAATGTTTGTACATGGCACAATGCTGCTGCAGCTTTAGTGTTATTTGTTATTATTGTTGGGCACACTTGTACATATTTTCTCGTTTTCATGAATATTCATTAAATTTAAGTAGCCAATGGAAACGGTGTTTATTGGAGAAAACTATTTTGATTAGTTCAAATGCTTCGCCAGAAGTACAAGCGACCAATCAAAATAGGACATTGACTATTCATGAAAATGAGAAAATACTCACTTTTGACCATGGTCTGTAAGTGGTAGCAAAGGGAGAATGTGACTGGACGTGGGTTTCCAAAGATGCAGGTGAGTTTTAATCTTAGAACACGGATGTCACTGGTAAATTTGTTCAATCAAGCTATAAAACAGCTGGGGTTATACAGAGGGAACAACATGTTTTTTTTTTATAAAAAACACTAACCCACAATGGGAGTTAATCCTTTCCTCTATCATGTCTATCACCCACCATGGTATATAAACGCCTACTATCGTGGATAAGAATCTTCTCAGGTAATCTTACCGCGGTGGATGCATATGAGGGAGTTCAGTCTACCATCATGACCATGGCATGTCGCCACAGGGGTCCGTCCACGATATTTCAGTGATGGTACACAGGTACATGACAACATAAACGTTGTCATTTAATTGCTTGCGGGACTTAACTTCGTTACCCGAATGAACATGATGAACACATGATGTAATGAGAACATTTTTAAACAGTGCTTAAGAACAGTTTGCACATGCATTTTATTTCTTGATGATCAATAATGATTTAATGTGCCAGTAGACTTGAAGATCGAATATTTGTTCAACATGCATTAAATATCGCCCTGAACAAGTTCGGTAAATTATCCGGATTTGAATTGTCACATTACGTTTTTAGTGTATTACAACGTATAACAAATTGTCCTGAAGTTGTACGCAAACTCTCTTTAATCAATTATAAATCTTTTTCGACAGAAAACAGACAGTTTAGCAGCGATCTTTTTCTTTATCGGTAATTTGTACATCTTCCCTTTGATGTGTACCGGTGATAAAGTCAGTAACAACGTACTGGCATTTATCACCGAATTTATCGGGTCAGAAGGCTGCGGAGGAATCTAACTATGATAATTACGTCACAATAACTAACAGAATGTTCAAAAATAAACAAACGTAAAAGCAAGATAAAATAAACAAACAATCTATCCCCCCCCCCCCCCCCCCCTCAAAGGAAAACGAACACAACTTGACCACCAGAGCTCTGTTTTCGCAGCTACCTTCCGTTAACAATAATACAGTTTAAATTATCTGAACAAAATTCTCCAAATTGCACAAACATTAACAGCAAGTGACAATCCTGAATTCCTGTTCATTCACCACAAGAACTTGCGAATGACCTAGCCATTTTGGGGGGTTAATCCGACAAATCACAAAACTGTAATAGATTACGGCAGGAAAATTCGGCATACACAATAACCTACAACTCATTGCATTTATGCATTGGAATTAAAATTGGATTGATTGATTGATTGATTTATGGTGTTTAACGCCCGAGCAGCAATATTTCAGCTATATTCAGGCGATGAACATGAAATGATGATGAATGAAAATGGGATGGGACACAAGGAAGAATAGGGGTAACGGATTTTAGATTGCCACTGGCAAATGGGAGGATGGATAGGGTCGGGTAATTTAGCCTCCTGTAGCGGGATCGAAATCCCTACTCAAAGCGAATACTACAGCAGCGTTCTTTAACGTGCGAGGAATGTGGCATTTTTCCTAACACGGTGCACTAATATGGTTTGCGGTCAGGTTTTCCGTATTATGGCCTGACAACCCCAGCTTGCCAGGGGTACCCCATTCAACCACCTGGGGCACACATCCCAGTCGGTCTTTAGGCAAACCGACCTGACATGCCGGTCAGGGTACTGGGTGCTATTTTGTCGCCTTTTACGACAAGCTAGCGCGACTGCGGTCTATTCTTTTAGCCACCCGGATCCTGCACGGGGCGAATTACAATTGGAATTTCTAAATAAATGATGACGATGTGTAAAACGTACCTCCCCTGGCCACTGCAAAGTACTGAAAATTAAAAATAACACAGCACCAAACAGTTACCAGAAATAATAACGATATAAAATACAAAATATAGAAAACATTATAAGCGGAAACTGACACTCAATTGGAAAATCGATCAGAAACGTTGGGTATTGGCAACAAATTTGAAATAGGGTTCGTCAACATGGTCAATATAAATATTAAAAACACAAAATGTGACACCCCATTTAAAAGATTCTCATTCACAAACTATTACATAAACGATGAAAAAAAGACTTGCCTTACAGGAGGATCAATGAAAAAAAATATAAAAAATTATATAAATAAATTAAAACAAATTAAACAAAAATCACTCGACACGCAGTGCTACCTCCCAGTTGGTTCGAGTGGGGGAAACGCCATATTCATTATGGTAGGCGAAAGGCACTGCACAAAATCTATTTCATATAGGACATTAATTATAACTTATATAGTAATTTAATTATCGACACCAATCAATTTTACCTATGTAAACATACTTTAATTAGGAGGAATCTGTTAAGTTTGATGAGTTTTTGATCGACTAGAAACGTTTCCGGTCAACTTTTCTATACTTTGTCGTTGATCAATTTTTAAAAGTTATATATCATTTTGTAGCTAATGCTAAAGGGCACACGAGGCTCTATTCATATTTTGACCGGGTTGTAAGGTCGTTGAGAAATTATAGTTCAAAGTTGAAAGTTCGCACTTTTACTTTTCATACCAAGTATTCTTCCGGCGAATTTTTCTATACTTTTCTTTCAGTAATATTTTATAAACTATTTTATAAACCATTTTGAAGCTAAATGAATGACCTTTATCAAAACACTAAGACTTATTTGACCGGGGGGAAGCATTTTGGAGATATCTGGGTTCTAATCTGAAAATTTGATATGTGCAAACTCGCAAAAAAACATTTCCGGTCAACTTTTAGATACTTTATTAATAATTAATTGCATTAAACTATACATCTCCATAGAGATCTTTTAAAATCTTCCAGAGGCATTTTTAAGTTTTATTCTATGTTAACCCGTTAAAAAGTTATGAACAAAAATATATATGTTTTTGTGTTTCCGGTTTTTCCTTTCCGTGTTATAGCCCAACCCCTAAAACTATGCAGTGAATCCCGACCCCATCAACTTTTTGAGTAAAAGTGTTAGGAATTTTCTAAACTACCATGACAACTGAGGAAATCAAAAGTTTTGATTGGATGAAATTGAGAATAAAATTTTCAGCAAAGAATTCGTTTATGGCACATTGGAAAGAACATTTATGAGAAACTTTTTTTTCTTAGCTTGAAAATAATATTGTAAAATATAAAACCAATATAGTACTAGAAATCTTGAAGAGTTAATAATGGAATATCATAGTTTCCCAAACATTGACAGTAGAAGAGTATCTGTAGAAAGTATCTGGAAAAACATCTCTCTCGGTCGGCCTCCTACTTTGTGTTTACTTAATTAACATAAAGCAAAGTACAGTTTTATTTAAAGTCGGCATATTTATATATACAGATAAACAATACAAACATTGATTGATGTCTAGGTAACAATATTTAGCTATATTCAGGACGAAACGTAATAGAGATTGAAGAGAACGATAACGACACAGACGTGCTTGTTGATTCTAGGATATACTATGCAATTCCGGCATGGAGGATGAGCTTCATCTTGTTTTGACATGCCATATATTAAGGAAGGACTTGATGATGTTTTTACTGAATATCATAAATTTTACTATTTTTCTCAGTCATGAGTTATTACCATGTAATTGCAGCCACATGACAAAAAAAAAATAACCGACAAGATATATACAATTTACAGTCTGCAGAGCAACAACAACAACTCGTGAATTGTTTAGATTCCAAAAGCTTTGGGGGCATGGACTCCCCGTGCCCCCCCCCTCTTTCCCCATCTAGACAGGCTTAAGACATCTAACTGTATAATAACATGCTAAGACAAAGAATATACATGTACATGTGACGTCATGAGAATCTTGTCAGCTATGCCCCGGCTAGAACAATGCGCCAATTATTCAAAACAATATGTACAGGAGGACAATATTGCCAGCTATTAATATGCCAGAAAAAGATGTAAAGGAATGTGGCGTCAGCTGGGTATTTTTGTCGGGCATGTCATGGCTAGACAAAAGACGCCAAGTAGGAGAATGAACGTCTTCTTTCCAGGTTTGTCTGGCTACCAAAAGATACAGAGTAAATAAACGTACATATACTGTATGGAATCGTGTAATATCTGATCATATCTATACCAGGACAAACTGAGGCAATGTAAATTGGCATACATGTACAAGTGACTTGGAAATCATTACTAGCTATACATTGTACATAACCAGGCGCTAATTAAGCTTACATCCTGACCATTTGCACAAGACGTTAAGTATATATATATATATATATATATATATATATATATATATATATATATATATATATATATATAATCGACAAAAAATAGATTTGTATACAGAAGAATATATTTAATACAATCAGTCCAACATGATCGAACAATCACAATTTAATGTGGACAAATATATATATATATATATATATATATATATATATTAACTTGCTAGTACAGAGTGGAAGCGGCAAAATGGGAATCGGCAAACTGGAATCATTTTCTTGTCACGACAGAAGATTCTTGTCAGCGATGACATGTCCTGCAAAAATCACATAGGACATGAAACATGTTTGACGTGGACAGCAAAGAGGACAAAACATGTTTGACGTGGACAGCACAGAAGACACAAAACATGTTAAACGATGACAGCACAGAGGACACAAAATATGTTAGACGATGACAGCACAGAGGACACAAAACATGTTTGACGTGGACAGCACAGAGGACATAGAACATGTTTGACGTGGACAGCACAGAGGACATAAAACATGTTTGACGTGGATAGCACAGAGGACATAAAACATGTTTGACGTGGACAGCACAGAGGACATAGAACATGTTTGACGTGGACAGCACAGAGGACATAAAACATGTTTGACGTGGATAGCACAGAGGACATAGAACATGTTTGACGTGGACAGCACAGAGGACATAAAACATGTTTGACGTGGACAGCACAGAGGACACAAAACATGTTAGACGATGACAACACAGAGGACACATTACATGTTAGACGCGGACATCTCAGAGGGCACAAAACATGTTAGACGTGGACAGCACAGAGGACACAAAACATGTTAGACGTGGACAGCACAAAGGAAACAAAACATGTTAGACGTGGACAGCACGGAGGACACAAAACATTTTGAACACGGACAGCACAGAGGACACAAAACATGTTTGACGGGACAGCACAAAGGAAACAAAACATGTTGGACGCGGACAGCACGGAGGACACAAAACATGTTTGACGGGACAGCACAAAGGAAACAAAACATGTTAGACGCGGACAGCACGGAGGACACAAAAGGTGTTAGACGCGGACAGCAAGGAGGACACACAAAAATGTGTTGAACGCAGACATCACAGAGGACATAAAACATGTTTGACGGGACAGCACAGAGGACACAAAACATATTGGACGTGGCACCACAGAGGACATAAAACATGTTTGACGGGACAGCACAGAGGAAACAAAACATGTTAGACGCGGACAGCACAGAGGAAACAAAACATGTTTGACGGGACAGCACAAAGGAAACAAAACATGTTAGACGCGGACAGCACGGAGGACACAAAAGGTGTTAGACGCGGACAGCAAGGAGGACACACAAAAATGTGTTGAACGCAGACATCACAGAGGACATAAAACATGTTTGACGTGTACAGCACAGAGGACACAAAACATATTGGACGTGGCACCACAGAGGACATAAAACATGTTAGACGCGGACAGCACAGAGGAAACAAAAAATGTTTGACGGGACAGCACAAAGGAAACAAAACATGTTAGACGCGGACAGCACGGAGGACACAAAAGGTGTTAGACGCGGACAGCAAGGAGGACACACAACAATGTGTTGAACGCAGACATCACAGAGGACATAAAACATGTTTGACGTGTACAGCACAGAGGACACAAAACATATTGGACGTGGCACCACAGAGGACATAAAACATGTTAGACGCGGACAGCACAGGAGACACAAAACATATTGGACGCGGGCAGCACAGAGGACATAAAACATGTTTGACGTGGATAGCACAGAGGACACAAAACATGTTTGACGTGGACAGCACAGAGGACATAAAACATGTTGGACGCGGACAGCACAGAGGACATAAAACATGTTTGACGCAGTCTACCCAGAGGACAAAAAAGCATGTTAGACATGGACTGCACATAGGACACAACATATATATAGCGCGGACAGCACAGACGACGTAAACCATTAATTAAACACAATTTAAATCAAGACGTAAAAACACCAAACAGTCTTCTTATACATATAAGACAGAACATAAAAACAGAACCAACTGTGTAAAAATAAAACAGACGGACAAACATGATAACCGTTCAAAAAGGAAAATATACAGAATAAATAAACATATTGAACGCAGACTCCACAGAAGACACAAACCATGTTTGTCGAAATCCACACAGAGGACACAAAACACGTTGGACGCAAAATAAACCGAAGACACAAACCATTTTGAACCTGGACTACACTGAGTATACACATCAGTTCAGAGGCGGACTACAGACAGGACACATAATATGTTACACAGTAAAGACGACACAAAACGGGCTGGACGCGGACCGTCACAGAGGACACAAAACATTTTGGACGCAAACTAAACACGGGACAAAAAACGTTAGACGTGGACAGCACAGAGGACACAAAAATGTTGTATGCGGAATGCTCAGAAGAAACAAAATATATCGGACGCACATTGTACATAGGACACAATGTATACCGGACACAGACTGCACAAAGGATGCAAAACATGTTGAATGCGGAATGGACAGAAAACACAAAGTATATCGGACGCAGACTGCACTTGCTTCTACAAAAGAAAATGGAATATTTTAAAATAAAGCATCGTAACAATACTGTCAATATCATTTAACCAAAAAATAAAAATAGTACAGCGAAATAGTAAAACCGACAAACTGCAGAACCAACAACCAAAAATAAAGCAACTACAGCAATGGTCCTGACTTGGTACAGACATCTTAAAAGAAATGGTGGGTTAAACCAGGTTGTATGGCACGCCAAACCTCCCACTTCCATTACTGTAGAATGTGAGTTGGTTTGTTGATTAAAATAGATGTGCATCGTATACCACTAGTCAATAATAGGTGTATCAAACAATCATCGTAGCACACTCACTGTACACTGAATTCAAAAATTGGGAAACCTATCTGCAACCATATTTTCAAACGAGAAAGAATATTTTTCGACAAGGAAGTGGTAAAACGTATTAAAGGCACGGACGAGTTTTTTTTCTTGTAACCTTGGTTTACAAGTTAACCAAGAGAAATAATGGCGTTTGCAAAAATCAGTATATTCGCTGCAAGCTCTTGCATACCTGATTAATTGAGAAATAGACACAGTATGCAGGATTAGCTGGAATATTGCTGCATAGGTGAGGAAAATTTATAATTTTGAAATTAAAATCGTCTCGTTTGTCGTAAATTCTTGTGCTAAGATGACCGTTGGTGTCATACTCGAGGTGTAAGTGTAAAAATGATGTAGAATAATCTGTTTCTGTTAATCTGTTAATTTCTAGTTCTGAAGGATATATTAACGAAAGCCACTCAGTAAATTGAGGTTTGTTAATTGAAAGGACATTATCGATATGTCTAAAAGTAAAATTAAAGGACCTAGCTTATGTTATCTTCTGGTCTTTAGTAAGATGTCGAAGAACTTCACTTACATACGAATTCGGGAACCAATCGGCAAGCAGTGGGGCACAGTTTGTACCTGTTTGCTTGCAAGGAGTGGGGCACAGTTTGTACCCATTGGTTTAAGTTTAGTCAAACGATTGCAATGATGTAATTGACTTTTAGTTGGCGGAAATATTATTGGTTGAGCAACTAAATGGCATTCGATTTTCTTGCAGTGAAAATACAATAAGACATAGAAATCTTTCTTTTACCAGTGTTTTACAGATATTTGGTCCATATTCATAAAACTTACTTCATGGGTCACTTCCTGCCTGCTGAGGGTAATACCTGATGATGTCCCGCATGGCGGGATTGATTGATTGATTGATTGATTGATTGGATGTCTGCTTTACGTCCAGCGAGCAGTATTTCAGCTATTTTCAGGACGGGAGCAAGTTAACAAACAACAAATCAACGGAAAATGGGGGTGTTATGGATCACAGGCAATACAATTTTGACTGCCACTGGAAAAGTATGGAGTTTTGGGTAGGGGCGGAAAATGTAGCCTTTTGTAGCGGCTACAATGAGCCTACTCTTTTTCGAAATCTACAAAAAGGGTCATTATTGTTCAAAGTGCGTGACACTCTCCAAACACGTTACCCAATACGGTCCACGGTCAGGCTTTCCGTATAATGGCCTGACAACCCCCCAACGAGAGGGTCTCCCTTATCCGCCACCCGGGGATGCGCTGAGCTGCTCTGTGGGTCGAGCATTGGAAACCCTCCCGGTATGGTCCCAGCCAACATGGCGGGACAAGTGAGTTCTGAAAATAAGTGAATCCCATTTACAGTTCATAAAAATATATGTTTACAATATTTCAAATGTTGTTTACCTTGCTTGACTGAAATTTTTATTTCATTTTTATCATATCTAACAAAGTACCGAGAAAAAAATTTAACCTCCGAGTTTCATCACAAGTGGACGTTGAGTGCACACTTCATACCTAGATATATACTCTCTAAAGTGCATGACTAGCAGCTATATAGTAGATTGCCAAGACATAAATGCATGTTTTCTAAATGTTCACACCGTACAGTCTCGTACATATACAGATAAACCTTAAAAAATGACCTTATATTTTACTCAAAAATGCAAGATTTTAAATTATTTAATAATAATAATTGTTTGTCTCATTTGCAGTGCTTAATTGGTGGCTTGTTAATTAATATGTTTATGATCAAACGAATATCGCTTACTTGAGCAAAACATTCTCTATATCTTATAGAAAATTGAAACGGGTATGGCTTTTGCTAAAACTTTAGTAAAATAATGGTATAATTTAGTTCAATAACTTGAATTGTTTTTTTCGGTAAATAATAATAAAAGGGATCAAATGGCGCGGTTCCTTTTTAACACATGTCGTACAACACAAACCATATCGACTCGATGCGTTTCAGGGAAAAAAAATAAAAACCATGTTTTAATCTTTGTCTCATTCACCCTTTCAAGTAACAAGTAAAAAACTATAAAACACGATGCACAATACTTATTAATATTACCATAATCCGAGTCGGGAGGGATTTTGTCCGACTTGAAAAATTTTCAGGGGGGATTTTGTCCGCCTTGTAAATTTAATGAGGGGGATTTTGTCCGTCTATGCTAAATTATACGGAAGGGATTTTGTCCGGGGGGATTTTGTCCGTCCCCCGTTTTACTAAGTGACACATCAGTGATAAATAATTGCTTTGTTCTAAAATCTATGATGCTGAATTGTTTCAAGGTCTTTAGAGTTTTGTATATGTTTTTGTGTTGCATTACTTTTTTATATATTAAAACTGTTTTTATTAGCTTTATTTTCGGATAAAAGGTTGACTAGTGACTTGTGATAAACAGATTATGGCTTATGGCACGTCATTTTCAATATCGGCTCTTGTATCTGCCCTCGACCGATATTTACACTCAAGCAAGCTCTCGGGCTTGATATGGGAGTATCGGGCTGATATCATTACCGATATGGAAAATGCCATGTTATAATCTATAAATAATAATGCATATATCATGTATATTAACATGTCTCTTATTCTACTTCAATTTCATAAGACTTAAAATAGAATCGTCTTTCAATGTAAGTGTCCTTGAAAACCGAAGACCTCATTCGGTTACAAATATCACATTTATTGCAAAAAATAAAAATTCTGCACATCAAGAAACCCCAAAATATCAAATAACTGTTTGAAAGCTATCAACATAAGTTTCATATTTTTCCAAATGTTGCTCCGCTGTTTTTCATTTATCAGCTATCTTAATCACTTTAGGTTAGGTGTCACATACACTGATGACGTAATCAGCTAACTTAATCACTTTAGGTTAAGTGTCACATACACTGATGACGTAATCAGCTAACTTAATCACTTTAGGTTAGGTGTCACATACACTGATGACGTAATCAGCTAACTTAATCACTTTAGGTTAAGTGACACATACACTGATGACGTAATCAGCTAACTTAATCACTTTAGGTTAGGTGTCACATACACTGATGACGTAATCAGCTAACTTAATCACTTTAGGTTAGGTGTCACATACACTGATGACGTAATCAGCTAACTTAATCCCTTTAGGTTAGGTGTCACATACACTGATGACGTAATCAGCTAACTTAATCACTTTAGGTTAAGTGTCACATACACTGATGACGTAATCAGCTAACTTAATCACTTTAGGTTAAGTGTCACATACACTGATGACGTAATCAGCTAACTTAATCACTTTAGGTTAAGTGTCACATACACTGATGACGTAATCAGCTAACTTAATCACTTTAGGTTAGGTGTCACATACACTGATGACGTAATCAGCTAACTTAATCACTTTAGGTTAAGTGTCACATACACTGATGACGTAATCAGCTAACTTAATCACTTTAGGTTAGGTGTCACATACACTGATGACGTAATCAGCTAACTTAATCACTTTAGGTTAAGTGTCACATACACTGATGACGTAATCAGCTAACTTAATCCCTTTAGGTTAAGTGTCACATACACTGATGACGTAATCAGCTAACTTAATCACATAAGGTTAAGTGTCACATACACTGATGACGTAATCAGCTAACTAAATCACTTTACGTTAAGTGTCACAAACACTGATGACGTAATCAGCTAACTTAATCACTTTAGGTTAAGTGTCACATACACTGATGACGTAATCAGCTAACTTAATCACATAAGGTTAAGTGTCACATACACTGATGACGTAATAAGCTAACTTAATCACATAAAGTTAAGTGTCACATACACTGATGACGTAATCAGCTAACTTAATCACTTTAGGTTAGGTGTCACATACACTGATGACGTAAGCATCTAACTTGATCACTTTAGGTTAGGTGTCACATACACTGATGACGTAATCAGCTAACTTAATCACTTTAGGTTAGGTGTCACATACACTGATGACGTAAGCATCTAACTTGATCACTTTAGGTTAGGTGTCACATACACTGATGACGTAATCAGCTAACTTAATCACTTTAGGTTAGGTGTCACATACACTGATGACGTATCCAACTTAATCACTTTAGGTTAGGTGTCACATACACTGATGACGTAATCAGCTAACTTAATCACTTTAGGTTAGGTGTCACATACACTGATGACGTAATCAGCTAACTTAATCACTTTAGATTAAGTGTCACATACACTGATGACGTAATCAGCTAACTTAATCACTTTAGGTTAGGTGTCACATACACTGATGACGTAATCAGCTAACTTAATCACTTTAGGTTAAGTGTCACATACACTGATGACGTAATCAGCTAACTTAATCACTTTAGGTTAGGTGTCACATACACTGATGACGTAATCAGCTAACTTAATCACTTTAGGTTAGGTGTCACATACACTGATGACGTAATCAGCTAACTTAATCCCTTTAGGTTAAGTGTCACATACACTGATGACGTAATCAGCTAACTAAATCACTTTAGGTTAAGTGTCACATACACTGATGACGTAATCAGCTAACTTAATCCCTTTAGGTTAGGTGTCACATACACTGATGACGTAATCAGCTAACTTAATCCCTTTAGGTTAGGTGTCACATACACTGATGACGTAATCAGCTAACTTAATCACTTTAGGTTAGGTGTCACATACACTGATGACGTAATCAGCTAACTTAATCACTTTAGGTTAGGTGTCACATACACTGATGACGTATCCAACTTAATCACTTTAGGTTAAGTGTCACATACACTGATGACGTAATCAGCTAACTTAATCACTTTAGGTTAGGTGTCACATACACTGATGACGTAATCAGCTAACTTAATCACTTTAGGTTAGGTGTCACATACACTGATGACGTAATCAGCTAACTTAATCACTTTAGGTTAGGTGTCACATACACTGATGACGTAATCAGCTAACTTAATCACTTTAGGTTAGGTGTCACATACACTGATGACGTAATCAGCTAACTTAATCACTTTAGGTTAGGTGTCACATACACTGATGACATAATCAGCTAACTTAATCACTTTAGGTTAAGTTTCACATACACTGATGACGTAATCAGCTAACTTAATCACTTTAGGTTAGGTGTCACATACACTGATGACGTAATCAGCTAACTTAATCACTTTAGGTTAAGTGTCACATACACTGATGACGTAATCAGCTAACTTAATCACTTTAGGTTAGGTGTCACATACACTGATGACGTAATCAGCTAACTTAATCACTTTAGGTTAAGTGTCACATACACTGATGACGTAATCAGCTAACTTAATCCCTTTAGGTTAAGTGTCACATACACTGATGACGTAATCAGCTAACTTAATTACATAAGGTTAAGTGTCACATACACTGATGACGTAATCAGCTAACTAAATCACTTTAGGTTAAGTGTCACAAACACTGATGACGTAATCAGCTAACTTAATCACTTTAGGTTAAGTGTCACATACACTGATGACGTAATCAGCTAACTTAATCACATAAGGTTAAGTGTCACATACACTGATGACGTAATAAGCTAACTTAATCACATAAGGTTAAGTGTCACATACACTGATGACGTAATCAGCTAACTTAATCACTTTAGGTTAGGTGTCACATACACTGATGACGTAAGCATCTAACTTGATCACTTTAGGTTAGGTGTCACATACACTGATGACGTAATCAGCTAACTTAATCACTTTAGGTTAGGTGTCACATACACTGATGACGTAAGCATCTAACTTGATCACTTTAGGTTAGGTGTCACATACACTGATGACGTAATCAGCTAACTTAATCACTTTAGGTTAGGTGTCACATACACTGATGACGTATCCAACTTAATCACTTTAGGTTAGGTGTCACATACACTGATGACGTAATCAGCTAACTTAATCACTTTAGGTTAGGTGTCACATACACTGATGACGTAATCAGCTAACTTAATCACTTTAGGTTAGGTGTCACATACACTGATGACGTAATCAGCTAACTTAATCACTTTAGGTTAGGTGTCACATACACTGATGACGTAATCAGCTAACTTAATCACTTTAGGTTAGGTGTCACATACACTGATGACGTAATCAGCTAACTTAATCACTTTAGGTTAGGTGTCACATACACTGATGACGTAATCAGCTAACTTAATCACTTTAGGTTAGGTGTCACATACACTGATGACGTAATCAGCTAACTTAATCACTCTAGGTTAGGTGTCACATACACTGATGACGTATCCAACTTAATCACTTTAGGTTAGGTGTCACATACACTGATGACGTAATCAGCTAACTTAATCACTTTAGGTTAGGTGTCACATACGCTGATGACGTAATCAGCTAACTTAATCATTTTAGGTTAGGTGTCACATACACTGATGACGTAATCAGCTTACTTAATCACTTTAGGTTAGGTGTCACATACACTGATGACGTAATCAGCTAACTTAATCACTTTAGGTTAGGTGTCACATACACTGATGACGTAATCAGCTAACTTAATCACTTTAGGTTAGGTGTCACATACACTGATGACGTAATCAGCTCACTTAATCACTTTAGGTTAGGTGTCACATACACTGATGACGTAATCAGCTAACTTAATCACTTTAGGTTAGGTGTCACATACACTGATGACGTAATCAGCTAACTTAATCACTTTAGGTTAGGTGTCACATACACTGATGACGTAATCAGCTCACTTAATCACTTTAGGTTAGGTGTCACATACACTGATGACGTAATCAGCTCACTTAATCACTTTAGGTTAAGTGTCACATACACTGATGACGTAATCAGCTAACTTAATCACTTTAGGTTAGGTGTCACATACACTGATGACGTAATCAGCTAACTTAATCACTTTAGGTTAGGTGTCACATACACTGATGACGTAATCAGCTAACTTAATCACTTTAGGTTAGGTGTCACATACACTGATGACGTAATCAGCTAACTTAATCACTTTAGGTTAGGTGTCACATACACTGATGACGTAATCAGCTAACTAAATCACTTTAGGTTAGGTGTCACATACACTGATGACGTAATCAGCTGACTCAATCACTTTAGGTTAGGTGTCACTTGCACCGCTGAGGTAATTGGCTAACTTGATTAGGTTAGGTGTCCAATTCTGATGACGTGATCAGCTAACTTGATTACATACTCCGATGACGAAATTTGATCATTTGATTACATTAGCTAACTTCATCCTATTAGGTTAAGTGTCACATACACTGATGACGTAATTAACTAACTTGATCACATTAGATTAGGAGTCAAATGCTCCGATGACGTAATTAGTTAACTTGATCACATTAGTTTGGGAGTCGCATAATCCGATGACGTAATAAGTTAACCTGATCACTGTAGGTTAAGGGTCACATAATCCGATGACGTAATTAGTTAACCTGATCACTGTAGGTTAAGGGTCACATAATCCGATGACGTAATTAGTTAACCTGATCACAGTAGGTTAAGGGTCACATAATCCGATGACATAATTAGTTAACCTGATCACAGTAGGTTAAGGGTCACATAATCCGATGACGTAATTGGTTTACCTGATCACAGTAGGTTAAGGGTCACATAATCCGATGACGTAATTAGGTAACCTGATCACAGTAGGTTAAGGGTCACATAATCCGATGACGTAATTAGTTAACCTGATCACAGTAGGTTAAGGGTCACATAATCCGATGACGTAATTAGTTAACCTGATCACAGTAGGTTATGGGTCACATAATCCGATGACGTAATTAGTTAACCTGATCACAGTGGGTTAAGGGTCACATAATCCGATAACGTAATTAGAAGGCCTGCTGATGAAGAAACAAAAAAGACACTGGCCCAGACCTTTAATTTAACATTCCGGTATATTGATGATGTTGTGTCCCTCAACAATGCTGAATTTAGTGACTATTTACATTCAATTTACCCTAGCGATCCTGAAATTAAAGACACCACCAATACACTAAGATCAGCCCCTTACTTAGACCTACTTCTAGAAATAGACTCAGGAAAACTACAAGCTAGACTCTACGACAAACGTGATGAGTTCAGCTTTCCAATTGTCATCTTCCCGTTCATCGACAGCAACATTCCAGCAGCTCCAGCGTATGGTGTGTACATTTCACAACTTATACGTTATTCTAGATCCTGCGATCGGTATTCCGATTTTCTAGACCGATCCCTGCTGTTGACTGCTAAACTACTCAAACAAGGGTTTGTTGTACCTAGGTTGATGTTATCTCTCCAGAAGTTCTATAGTCGTCACCATGACTTAATTGATCGTAATTGGAAATCAGTATCTCAATTCGTTTGTTTGTTTGTTTAATGGTGTTTTAACGCCACTTTCAGCAATTTTTCAGCTATATCATGGCGTCCAATTTTTATTGGAAGCCGGAGTACTCGGAGAAAACCCCCGACCTGCAGTAGGAAAACTGGCAATCCTTGTCAATTAAGATTGGAGTCGAGTACACCCTGCCTGCAGTGAGAATCGAACCCGCAATCTCAGTGTTGACAGACCACGTAATCAATAGTAGACGAACTACCTTGACCACTCGGCCACCGAGACCCCCTGTCTCAAATACGATCTGACATTTTTGCTGAGTCAAAGGTAGTGATTTCTATTCCTGGATTTGACTTTTCCCTAGACAAGACAGTGAGTAACTCGACGGGTGTCTAATTAGAGGCAGGCACTGCTTACTCGTCTGGAGCAGCTGAGTGCACCCATGGTTTTTATTGGGTTCGGGTTTCTCTCTTTCTGGTTTTTTTTGTGTTTTTGGTTTTTGTGTTGCGTTTGTCTATATCCGGATTTGTAATTGTCCTCTCGGTGTTTGTCTTCCCAAGCAGGACTCTTAGGGCCTATTGCTGTCTAGGAGTGAGCCTAATGTTTAATAATGGGTAATACAGTCCAATAATACAGGACGGCAATAGGTCTATATTACAGCCAAACGAGGAAAATTGCATGCAACCATAAAATTTTCTGTCGAGATGGACACCAATACTCATATATTGAAATTCTATTAAATAACTAACGTTTCACATGTTTGGTCGCGACGCTGACGTTTCTACAAGCCATTAATCCGCATATAAATGTGTTTTTCCTTCTGTTTGTAATATATTTTTTTTTATTGGAGGGGAACATTGAACAAAACCCGGGATCAGAACCTGCTTTAAAACCCATATGCAATTTTAATACTCGCAGTATACGAAATAAACTGTAATTCCTCCAAAACACTTTTGACGAATTCGACATATTGGTTATAACGGAAACTCACTTATGTGATCAAATCCAAAATCAGGATATATTTTTTCTTGACTGCTTCAATGAGAGTATAGTACGGAAAGACAGATCAAATAAAGGAGGTGGTCTTTTTCCAAAGATGATATAAATTTATATAGAAAAACTGAACTTGAAAATGACTTTGACGAAACTTTATGGGTTGAAGTTCGTGCTCGAGGTCAGTCCTTTCTCTTATGTAACACATATCGACCACCCGCAACTTCTCCGGGCTACTGGCTAAGATTGCAATATGCAATCGAGTTGGCCGATCTAATGAATGACAAAATCGTGATTGCAGGTGATCTTAATTCGAACTTACTATGCGAGACAAATAACAAGCTAGTAGAGCTCATTAATCTGTTTGACCTAAAAAATATTATAAACAAACCAACAAGAGTCACAAATGAGAGCATAACTCTGCTGGACCCTATTATAATAAGTAGTTCATTACACGAACAATATTCGGACGTGTTGAGTGTACCTAGAGAAATAAGCGACCACGACGCGGCAATTGTATTTCTCGATGCCCCAATTTCGGTATCTAATTCTTTCGTTCGCGAGGTTTGGCTATATGAAAACATAGATATATATTCTTAATAATCGAATGTCTGAAATAAATCGGGAAAATCTATTATTGTCAAAAAATAATATTGACGAGATGTGCATAGAATTTGAACATTTCTTTTTAAATATTGCCAGAACCGCAATACCGACAAAAATTATAACAGTACGCGCGTACGATAAACCATGGTTTAACAACACTATTCGAAGGGAAATTCGTAAACGAGAACGACTCCTTAAAAAAGTTTTGAAACGCAATCACGAACAAGACGTGATTGCCTACAAAAAACAAAGAAACAAAGTTAATAACATGAAAACAATGCCGAAAGAAAACTTTGAGAGAAATAATGAGAATTACATAACTGAAAACATAAGTAAGCCAAAAATATTTGGAAAATTATAAAAATGTTGGTAAAAAAATAACAAAGGGTCCTATTCTACCCCCCCCCCCCCCTTTCGTTAACATTATGTCCGAAGATAGTGAAATTGTATATGAGAAAAGTGTAACTTACTAAACAACTACTTTTGTTCAGTTTCGTCACTAATTGACAATGGAATGGAAATACCGAAATTTGGTAACAAAACTCAAAATCGTTTGGAAAATATTCAGATCACAGAAGCGAAATTACCGACATAATTGACATACTTGATCCAAACAAAGCTAGCGGTATGGATAAAATTAGTCATCGTACGCTTAAGTTAACCAAACAATACATAACTAAACCACTTGTTATTTTATTTAATGAATCCCTCCAAAAAAGGGAAATTTCCGTCTGCGTGGAAAAACAGTGATGTTATACCGATTTTTAAAAAGGGAGATAAATCCCTCACCTCAAATTATCGACCTATATCATTGATCAGTTGTATTGGTAAGCTAATGGAAAGAGTTGTATATACATGTATGTACAATCATTTAATCAGAAACAGTCTTCTATACGAGTACCAATCAAGCATGTGGTATATCTGCGGGTGTACCACAAGGATCTGTATTAGGGCCCTTGCTATTTATCATTTATATTAATGATATTGCTGAAAAATTAACCTCATTATGCAGGTTATTTGCTGACGACACTTCGTTTAACTACTCAGATCAAGATCAAGAACAAATAAAAACTGTAATTGATCGAGATTTGAGGGAGTTGGATGAATGGTCAAAATGTTGGCGCATGTCATTTAATCCTGATAAAACCGAAATCTTGCTTTTCTCAAGTGCTGAAATCCCCTACATTATTTTTCACTGAATGGCGTCACAATTCCGATTGTCAAATGTCATAAACACTTAGGGGTTACATTTAGTAATGATGCTAAATGGAATACGCATATTGATAACATTATAACAAATGTTAAGAAACATTTGAATGTTCTAAGAAAACTTAAATATCAACTGAGTCGAAACAATTTAGAAAAACTCTTCCTTACTTATATAAGACCGTTATTTGAATACGCATCTGAGGTCTGGGATAATTGTGGTGTTAGCAATGCTTCTAAACTGGAACGACTCCAGTCAGAAGCAGCTAGAATTATAACAGGACTGCCTATATTTACCAAATTAGAAACATTGTATACCGAAATTGGTTGGGAATCTTTGGCGGAAAGAAGAAAGAGAAGAAGGTTACAAATGTTGTATACAATACAAAACCATGATGCCCCTCAATACATAAGTAGACTAATTCCTCCTAAAGTTCAAAGTTTAAGTCCTTATCCATTGCGAAATGGTGATGACATAATATTACCATACTGTAGACTTTCCCTCACTAATCAATCATTTATTCCCGATACGATTAGGCAATGGAATAGAATTGATCCAAATATAAGAAATATTAACTTTATTTCGGCCTTCAAAAATACTTTAAGGAAAGATACTGTTTTGCGGGAAGTCCCAAGACACTATGCATATGGTCCCCGAAAACTAAACATAATATTAACACAAATACGATGCTCAGCATCCTTTCTTAATTACGATTTATTTAGATCAAACCTTATTTCAAATCCATCGTGTTTATGCGGTTCTCGTATTGAAGATGCAAACCACTTTTTCTTTGAATGTCCTATATATAACAACCATAGATTAGACCTTATTGGTAGTCTTAGAAGGCTGCCAAATGGAACCAACATTGATTTACACATGCTTACTTGTGGCAATCTAGAACTTTCTTATGAACAGAATATAAGTATTTTTAGAGAAGTGTTTGAATATGTTAAGAGATCCAAAAGATTTTTAATTGTTTGACGTAGTGACAAGAGTCAAACGGAAACATCTTCAGCCATTATTGACTTTGTCTTTGATTTTAATTTTTTTTTACTTTGATTTTGATTCCTTTGTAATTATTTTCCATGTTTGTTCATTTGAAATTGTGTACACGTTCTTGTATCTCCTTTGTTCTAGTATATGTATATACTTGTAATGAGGAAAGGACTTTATAAGTATGTATTTACTTGTGTCCAATCCATTTTGTTATTAACAAATAAAATATGTTTAAATCAAATCAGGCTTTCTACCTAAACGGTCAACTGTTTACCAGCTTATTGAGATACACAACACTGTTCTTAATTCCCTAGAAAAGCTAGAAACTTGTTGTTTGGTTTTTTGCGATTTTTCGAAAGCTTTCGATAGGGTGTAGCATAAAGGTCTATTAATAAAATTAAATGCATATGGAATTAAAGGAAAGCTTCATGATTGGTTTAAAGATTATTTAACTAATAGAAAACAGAAAGTGATATGCAAATCGCTTTCTTCATCTCTTTCAAATATTAAAGCCGGCGTACCTCAGGGTTTTGTTCTAGGCCCACTATTATTTTATAATCTATGATATAGGCGATAATCTGGAGTTTCTATCGCACATGTTTGCGTCCGTCCATTTCTTAAGTAGTAAACAACATCCGTCCATCTCTTAAGTAATAAACAACATCTGTCCATCTCTTAAGTAATAAACAACATCCGTCCATCTCTTAAGTAATAAACAACATCCGTCCATCTCTTCAGTTATAAACAACATCCGTCCATCTCTTAAGAAGTAAACAACATCCGTCCATCTCTTAAGTAATAAACAACATCCGTCCATCTGTAGACTCCAATAAACAACGTCCGTCCATCTCTTAAGTAATAAACAACATCCGTCCATCTCTTAAGTAATAAACAACATCCGTCCATTTCTTAAGTAATAAACAACATCCGTCCTTCTCTTAAGTAATAAACAACATCCGTCCATCTGTAGACTCCAATAAACAACGTCCGTCCATCTCTTAAGTAATAAACAACATCCGTCCATCTCTTAAGTAATAAACAACATCCGTCCATCTCTTAAGTAATAAACAACGTCCGTCCATCTGTAGACTCCAATAAACAACATCCGTCCATCTCTTAAGTAGAAAACAACATCCGTCCATCTGTAGACTCCAATAAACAACATCCGTCCGTCTCTTGAGTAATAAACAACATCCGTCTATCTCTTAAGTAGTAAACAACATCCGTCCATCTGTAGCCTCTAATAAACAACTTTCGTCCATCTTTAGACTCCAATAAACAACGTCCGTCCATTTCTTAAGTAGTAAACAACATCCGTCCATTTCTTAAGTAGTAAACAACATCCGTCCATCTCTTAAGTAGTAAACAACATCCGTCCATCTCTTAAGTAATAAACAACATCCGTCCATCTCTTAAGTAATAAACAACATTCGTCCATCTCTTAAGTAATAAACAACATCCGTCCATCTCTTAAGTAGTAAACAACATCCGTCCATCTCTTAAGTAATAAACAACATCCGTCCATCTCTTAAATAATAAACAACATCCGTCCATCTGTAGACTCCAATAAACAACGTCCGTCCATCTGTAGACTCCAATAAACAACATCCGTCCATCTGTAGACTCCAGTAAACAAAATCCGTCCATCTCTTAAATAATAAACAACATCCGTCCATCTCTTAAGTAATAAACAACATCCGTCCATCTCTTAAGTAATAAACAACATCCGTCCATCTCTTAAATAATAAACAACATCCGTCCATCTGTAGACTCCAATAAACAACGTCCGTCCATCTGTAGACTCCAATAAACAACATCCGTCCATCTGTAGACTCCAGTAAACAAAATCCGTCCATCTCTTAAGTAGTGAACAACGTCCGTCCATCTCTTAAGTAATAAACAACATCCGTCCATCTCTTAAGTAATAAACAACATCCGTTCATCTCGTAAGTAATAAACAACATCCGTCCATCTCTTAAGTAATAAACATCATCCGTCCATCTCTTAAGTTATAAACAACATCCATCCATCTCTTATGTTATAAACAACATCCGTCCATCTCTTAAGTTATAAACAACATCCGTCCATCTCTTAACTTATAAACAACATCCGTCCATCTCTTAAGTAATAAACAACATCCGTCCATCTCTTTAGTAATAAACAACATCCGTCCATCTCCGTCCATCTCTTAAGTTATAAACAACATCCGTCCATCTCTTAAGTTATAAACAACATCCGTCCATCTCTTAAGTAATAAACAACATCCGTCCATCTCTTAAGTAATAAACAACATCCGTCCATCTCTTAAGTAATAAACAACATCCGTCCATCTCTTAAGTAATAAACAACATCCGTCCATCTCTTAAGTTATAAACAACATCCGTCCATCTCTTAAGTAATAAACAACATCCGTCCATCTCTTAAGTAATAAACAACATCCGTCCATCTCTTAAGTTATAAACAACATCCGTCCATCTCTTAAGTTATAAACAACATCCGTCCATCTCTTTTAAGTAATAAACAACATCCGTCCATCTCTTAAGTAATAAACAACATCCGTCCATCTCTTAAGTAATAAAAAACATCCGTCCATCTCTTAAGTAATAAACAACATCCGTCCATCTCTTAAGTAATAAACAACATCCGTCCATCTCTTTTAAGTAATAAACAACGTCCGTCCATCTCTTAAGTAATAAACAACATCCGTCCATCTCTTAAGTAATAAACAACATCCGTCCATCTCTTAAGTAATAAACAACATCCGTCCATCTCTTAAGTAATAAACAACATCCGTCCATCTCTTTTAAGTAATAAACAACGTCCGTCCATCTGTAGACTCCAATAAACAACATCCGTCCATCTGTAGACTCCAATAAACAACATCCGTCCATCTCTTATGTAATAAACAACATCCGTCCATCTCTTAAGTAATAAACAACATACGTCCATCTCTTAAGTAATAAACAACATCCGTCCATCTCTTAAGTAATAAACAACATCCGTCCATCTCTTAAGTAATAAACAACTCTCGTCCATCTTTAGACTCCAATAAACAACATCCGTCCATTTCTTAAGTAATAAACAACATCCGTCCATTTCTTAAGTAGTAAACAACATCCGTCCATCTCTTAAGTAGTAAACAACATCCGTCCATCTCTTAAGTAATAAACAACATCCGTCCATCTCTTAAGTAATAAACAACATCCGTCCATCTGTAGACTCCAATAAACAACATCCGTCCATCTCTTAAGTAATAAACAACATCCGTCCATCTGTAGACTCCAATAAACAACATCCGTCCATCTCTTAAGTAATAAACAACATCCGTCCATCTCTTAAGTAGTAAACAACATCCGTCCATCTCTTAAGTTATAAACAACATCCGTCCATCTCTTAAGTAATAAACAACATCCGTCCATCTCTTAAGTAATAAACAACATCCGTCCATCTCTTTAGTAATAAACAACATCCGTCCATCTGTAGACTCCAATAAACAACGTCCGTCCATCTCTTAAGTAATAAACAACATCCGTCCATCTCTTAAGTAATAAACAACATCCGTCCATCTCTTTAGTAATAAACAACATCCGTCCATCTGTAGACTCCAATAAACAACATCCGTCCATCTCTCAAGTAATAAACAACGTCCGTCCATCTGTAGACTCCAATAAACAACATCCGTCCATCTGTAGACTCTAGTAAACAACATCCGTCCATCTGTAGACTCCAATTAACAACGTCCGTCCATTTCTTAAGTAATAAACAACGTCCGTCCATCTGTAGACTTCAATAAACAACATCCGTTCATTTCTTAAGTAATAAACAACATCCGTCCATCTCTTAAGTAGTAAACAACGTCCGTCCATCTGTAGACTGCAATAAACAACATCCGTCCATCTGTAGACTCCAATAAACAACGTCCGTCCATTTCTTAAGTAATAAACAACATCCGTCCATCTCTTAAGTAGTAAACAACGTCCGTCCATCTGTAGACTCCACGAAACAACGTCCGTCCATCTGTAGACTCCGATAAACAACATCCGTCCATCTCTTAAGTAGTAAACAACGTCCGTCCATCTGTAGACTCCACGAAACAACGTCCGTCCATCTGTACACTCCGATAAACAACATCCGTCCATTTCTTAAGTAGTAAACAACATCCGTCTATCTGTAGACTCCAATAAACAACATCCGTCCATTTCTTAAGTAATAAACAACGTCCGTCCATCTCTTAAGTAATAAACAACATCCGTCCATCTGTAGACTCAAATAAACAACATCCGTCCGTCTCTTAAGTAATAAACAACATCCGTCCATCTCTTAAGTAATAAACAACATCCGTCCATCTCTTAAGTAATAAACAACGTCCGTCCATCTGTAGACTCTAGTAAACAACGTCCGTCCATCTGTAGACTCTAATAAACAACATCCGTCAATCTGTAGACTCTAATAAACAACATCCGTCCATTTCTTAAGTAGTAAACAACGTCCGTCTATCTCTTAAGTAGTAAGCAACGTCCGTCCATCTGTAGACTCTAGTAAACAACGTCCGTCCATCTGTAGACTCTAATAAACAACATCCGTCCATCTGTAGACTCTAGTAAACAACGTCCGTCCATCTGTAGACTCTAGTAAACAACATCCGTCCATCTGTAGACTCCAATAAACAACGTCCGTCCATCTCTTAAGTAATAAACAACGTCCGTCCATCTGTACACTCCAATAAACAACATCCGTCCATCTCTTAAGTAGTAAACAACATCCGTCCATCTCTTAAGTAGTAAACAACGTCCGCCCATCTGTATATTCAAGTAAACAACGACCGTCCATCTGTAGATTCCAGTAAACAACATCTGTCCATCTGTAAAGTCCAATAAACAACGTCCGTCCATTTGTAGACTCTAGTAGATCATTAGCAGATCCTTCATATTCATTTACCAATCAATTTTACAGGTCATCCTGTTTATTTATGCATCTAACTCTAAAAGATAAATTTCAGACATATTGTAGTGAAAACAGCTACTTCACTCACCTTATATTTGCATGATGAATTGTTTTACTTTTATGAGATTTCAGCTATATCATGTTTTACTATAGAACATCGCTGCACAAATCGAACACACCTACTTCCAACTGTGTCAACTTCGTGATTATATAGGAACATCTATGTACAATTGATTGAATCGTGTGTCAGTTTAAGTTTTAGATATTTTATGTTCTGCAGAAGTACCAGGTATTGTTCTGTGTTTTGTCAGTGTGTATTGCTAAATGCCAAGTGAGCAAGTTTTCATCAACATTTGTTATATGATGACACGAACAAGACTTCATGTGAAACAAACCAATCAATGTGATGAAGTTTTAACACCCTGGTGTAACGCAGGCCTTGTTGGAAGATTTTTACGGTAGTCAATAATCTGCTAGTGATGACCGACGTGTCAACGCTATTGTTATGAGTTCTAATTATATTTTCCGGGGAGATGTTCTCGATTCAATCTTAATTGGCAGGGATTGTCAGTTTTCCTTCCGAAGGTCTGGACATTTTCCGCGGGTAGTGTGACATCTTCCATTAGCAATGAAACCTGGCCGCCATAATATTGCTTTACAATTAGGTAAACCAACAAACAATTTTAACAACTGTTTTAATAGCAATTTACTTTCTGTCCTAAACTATGATGGCTAGTCACACACCAATAGTTGTAAGACAGTAGTTAGGAGCCGCCTTATTTGCAACATATTTATTCAGCGGTATATAGACACATAAATAGACAGTTATTAACCAGTCGCACAATGGAGAGAAAAATAATAATAGGTTATGACACATGTTTGTGGAAAGACAATGTGATATTCGAAGAGTAATAGAAATTGTATATCTGTTGGACCTATCAACGCTTGAAAGTACCTATTTACTCAGTAAAACGAACGTATCCACTCAGCCAAATTTCTTATTTCATGCGATCTGATTGGATACCGGTTCGAGTAGGTAAGTGCGCGTGAACTCAACCTACATTTTGTATCATTTACGGAATTATATAGATGTTCTCGGTGCTCGTCTTACAGGACTGCCCCGACCGTCCCGGAGGACGTGGGAAGCTATCTCCTTTTGAGTGGGTGTCAGGTTTAAGGTTGGAAAGCCTGACCACAGACAGTCGTGATTAACTTGATTGTAGAGTGCCACACTCTGTGCACGATTATTTCGCTAAAACACTCATTGTAACAAAACATAACGAACGGCTAAATTATCTTAAATTATCTGCCCAATCCATTGCTATGTACTTTTTCATTGGTAGTCAATCTTGTATTCCGATGTACAATCCCTTTTCAGCTTGATTTGATCTGATTTATATTAGAATTTAAATATTGCTAGCTGGACGTTAAGCAAAAACTTCATTGACGAATCAAGCAACTACAGGCAGCTATACTACCACCACGCCCGCCCATCTCCAATCCCACGTCCGCTTCCCCAATCCCAACCCCAAAGCTGGTCCCTCCCTAATCTCATGTCCGCCCGTTTTACATTTACTTCGTGTTTTCTAAAGGATTGTACTAGATTTTACGGTAAAGCGCCCATGATAAGAATTGTCATTTCTCATTGTCAAGATTTCTTTCATAAGTTATTTGTATCATGTGAGCAATACATGTGAATAAAGCAATATACAGAATTTTGAAAACTTGCAAATTAATCGACAAGCACGTGCATTTTGCGCATGCGCCTTATGATAAAATGCAATCTAATTAAAATTATATCTTCACATGGCTCCCCCCTTTTTGCTATTGTCGCTGTGAAGATCTAACAACATCGCATTACAGGTCTGGTCATCTCAGATTGAACTTTTGATATAAATATTATCCAATGAAAAATTTGGGTATTCCCCAAAAAATTAACCAATCAAACGTAAGCTTTTATCTGAACTTTGGGTTTAGTTATGAAAAAGGTACAATAATGCCAGAGAGATTCCGAATAATGACAGAGGATTCCCCAACATTAAAGGTTGGGGAAGGCAGTTTTTGATTGGTCAATACAGAAGTTCAATCTGAGATGACCTGTAATGGAATGTTGTTAGATCTTCACGGCGACAATAGCAAAAAGGGGGGAGCCAAGTGAAGATATTATTTTAATTAGATTGGATAAAATGGATATCTAGGCCAGAAATTGACATTCCCGTATAAGTGCATAATGGGAATGATGACTGTTTTTTGCTTAAAAATGCGTTTGATACGGGTCATTTTATATTAATGTTTTGTCACATTACTCACCCATATGAAACATACAAATTTTGCCTTTTCGATATTCAAGAAAGGGCAATAGTCTAAACTTATAAAAAGTCCCCTTAACAGATTGTTGTATCCGTTAACTAAAACAAAAATTACAAAATACGAAGAAATGCTTTTAATTATGTTTTATTTTTATGATCTTCTTATTCTTCTCTTTCACGGCGATAAATTAAGTCCATTACTGAGCTGTTCCGTGGAGTAGGCTAAAAGACACCCTCTCTTAATACCACAAAATGTGTTCCGATTTTTTAAGCTGTAATCTCCGTTAAACCCCACTAAAACTATAATGCAAGGACAAATTTGCTCGAATTTTAATGCCTAATTGCAAGATTGCATGCAAAGCTAATATACGTGACTGAAACCTTGAAACCGTTCTTTATAATAGAGAACAATATATAAAACTGTATATTGTACCTCCGTTAAACGTGTTTTCCGTTAAAACAACATAAACGACAGCGAAAAATCACGTGCTTCCACGGAGATATTGTACTTCCTGGAGTGATGATTGGGTGAAATGCAAGACAAAAGATGTCAAAGATAGACAACTCAATCATCAGCACCTTTAATAAAATGGATGGCTAGATTGTTCTGTCATAAAGCACCTTTTATTTGAATAAAATATCGTATTCTAGAATACAAATATTTTAATCGTACGAGTAGAATTCTACCTGAAAGGGGAAACCGATCCCCCATAAGAACCCGACAAATTTTTGTTAAACATTTTTTCATCGACTACAGTACTAAATTGATTCTAAAATTACACTTTCAAACTTCAACGACTGCCATGCTTATATAAAATTAAAGACATTTCATAACACAAACATTCCCTTTATTGATTTCTTGTATGATGCAGTCGTTCAGCGATTCAAGAGTCCAGTATAGTCCATTAGCCCCTATTTAATTTTTTTATCATGATTCAAACCGCGGTAAAATAGATCAATGTAAAATTAGTACAGCAGTCAGCAAGAACAACGCAAATACACACCATGACCCTTAAGAATCTTTTATGATCAAAGATCGTAATAAAATCGTCGGATTACCATTAGTTTCGGTTCTGTTATATATTTTTAATTCCTTTTTAATAGTTCGATAATGATCTCGTTGGTATTTTTTGTTTGTACATCACAGTCTACCAGTATGTGTTTCTATCAGGTCCGCGCTTTAAAAATAAAATATATGGAGAGCCATAACAGCATTTTAAAAAGGTTTTTCGGCTTTTTTTATTTTGCCATTCTTATTATCATGTACAGCGTACCTCCTATATATGTTAGAAATAAGGCAAGGTTATATTATTGTTAGTTTTACGAAATTTTCTAACTAAAGACAGCCTTATGAGGACGGAACAAATATAGCAAATGAAATTCATCAACATCGGAAAAAATCACTCTGGGAAATAAATTATTTGTAATTAAATCGGATTTGTATAGATATTATAACACTATTTACTAATAAAATATACAAGTTAAATGATCAAAATAAATTATTCTTGTATAAAGACTTGAAGCTAGCCTTAAAAACAGAACTTTATTTATCCTGCAAAAACTTTGAACATAGGAAACTAATAACAAAATTCCGGATAAGTGATAATTCCTTAGAAATTGAGTCCGGCTTATATAAACAATACCCCGAGGATCTCGACTTTGTAATTTCTGTTACCTTCAAGAAATTGAAGATGAAACACACTTCTCCTTCTACTGTCATAAAAAGGCACAAATATTGTTCTGAACTAATGAAAGAATATAAAATTTCAATGATTTAAATAAAAAAAGAAAAAAACAACTTATTCTCATTTTAAACCCAAAATGTTTTCGACGTATTCAGAATCTAGGTTCTTTTTTAAAACAGTCAATCGAACTAAGGTCAGGGGACTTATGATATGTTATCTGTAGAATTGTTTGTTGTTATGTCTTTATTCCTGTTTTTGTGACACAAGCTGTTAAAATAGCTTAATGATAATAAATAAATAAAATAAATAAAATTTATAAAATAAAACATTTAATATAACCCCTACACGACATGTTTGTCACCAATACGCGGAAATATTACCCCGCAAAATTTTTCACGTTTACGTTACGCAATAACATAAAAAAATACAAAAGAGACACAATGCCTACAAAATAATACTTGATATTAAAAAAAATATATATTATCAAAATAAATGGAAAAAAAATAACAAAATATACATATTGACATATAATATTTATTTAAAATATGGCAACTAAAAACTGATTAAACTCCTTCATTTTCTCCTAAATATAAGCAGTTCCATATAAGTCATTAACATTTCCTACCCATACCCATGCCGTCTCTTGACAGAATACTAAAATTTCTAGATGTATTTTTCTACAGATCTTTAGAAAAATATTTTCAAACATTTTAAGAACACTAAATTAGTGCCTGGCAAGTTTATTTAAAAAACTTATAGTAGCGTATAGAAATCAGTACGCCTTCTTGCAAAAACCTTAACGGTTGGTTTAGTTTGAAATGGGTTTAACGCCACATTCAGCAATTTTTCAGCTTTATCATGGTGTCAAGTTTTTTGGGGGAGTCAGCCGGAGTATGCAGAGAAAACCCCGACCTTAGGTAGGAAAACTGGCAGTCCTTGTCAATTAACATCGGAGTCGAGAACACAATGCCAGCAGTGAGAATCGAATCCGCAATCTCAGTGTTTACAGACCACGTGATCAATATTAGACGAACTACCTTAACAACTCAGCCGCCGCGGCCCCCCAAAACATTGACGCAAACTGCATTTTCGCAAAGTACATTCATACAATACCATTAAGTTATAAAATAATCAAGACCCAGGCTCTCCGTCGTCTCATCTGGTCGCTAAATTATTTATTTTTTCACTGAAATCGGTGTTTTTTGTAATTTGCTGGTTCTCCTTGGAATGACCAATACGCACATTATATAAATATTTTGTTAAATGAAAGACCGGTTGATTATTTGGTACGTAGAAATGTAATGTTCAAAATAATTGCATTTTGATCCTAGTGATGAGACTCGCAGCTTTTAAATTATTTTGTGATGTACAGCAATAACAAAACTTTAAACCATGAAATTTAAAACGTCAAATTTTATTAGGTTGTAAAACGTCACTGATAACGTTGCTTTTTATGTTGGTATATATGCATATTTTCATCCTATTTATTTCCAAAAATGTTTAATATTACATGCCAATTTTATTAATCTTAATTGTACAAGATCTAAACATAAGGTTAATAATATTAAATTCTCGAAATACGACTTTCCCCGCAACCAGCATCTGCTGAACATCAACTGTTTGTTGGGTTACCATGGTACTAATATGTGCGACTACAGTCACAGCCAACATCTGCCGAACATCATCTGTTGGGTTACCATGGTACTAATGTGTGCGACTACAGTCACAGCCAACATCTGCCGAACATCATCTGTTGTGTTACCATGGTACCAATGTGTGCGACTACAGTCACAGCCAACATCTCCTGAACATCAACTGTTTGGTTCCCATGGTACTAAATTATATATATAAATGTGTACGACTGACTGAATCGTATCTATGCCTTGTTTTGACGCACTGTGAGTCAAATCCATATGCAGTGCAACCTATGAAATACATTTTTCACCTTGTTTTTTTCATTTAATGGCGTAATAACAAATCGTTTATAAAGTATTCTTATAATTGGAGAGAGTGCGTTTACCTTCTTTATGTTAATGTGGTAATTTGCTACTTCAGGATTTTATCAGCACAAATGGAGTGCACCTACATTTTTATGCGCGGATGCCTAGTTTTATCAAATGGTATCTTTAATTCATATAGGAAGTTATTCCGTCATAAGTATTTAAGTTGAGTTTTCTTAAATACGAACATAAATTACTCTTAAAGAATTGTTTTATTTGTGAATTCAACTAATGTTTATAAATGTCAGGTCTCGGTGGCATGCAGAGTGGTCTAGAAAGCTGATCTTATATCGATAAACAGCGTGTCGGCAACTGAATGATGGAATTGTGAGTTCGTGCACGACTGTGGCAAGGTATGCTCGACTCCAATCTTAAGGTTCAATGATTGCTAGTTTTGCTGCCAAAAGTCGGGATTTCTCAGGGCAAACTCATACAATTGCTTCGCCAATAAAATTTGGCGTACACGTTGATGAAAAATAAACACACAAAGTAAGTCCGTACATCGAATTAAGTTATATAATTTCATTATGTGATATAAAACAAGACTACACCTGTTTCGTGACATACAAAGGAGGGGTGACTATTTTGCAACATCAGTTAACATTTATAGCATCCCATCTTTTCGAAATGCATAGCTTATTTTTGTTTGTTTGAAGTTGTCACTTTTCGACGACAATTTTGATCACAGGCATGTCAAGAATTGTTTCTGAGTTTGAGTACGACTTTGGATAATTTAGCCCGACTTAAGGTTTAGTTATTGTCTGTTTTCATGTCTAATATCGGCCGAACATATCATTACTGTCAGTTTTCCTGTTTGAACGCCGTGATGAAGTCGATAAATTTATATGAAACGCTGCATACAAGCACACACACATATTTAAAACACAATTCACCTTATTTCAGACGAGCGATTAGTTTCCTAACGATACATTAAATCATAAAATTAACATAGAAATGGATTGCACTGTGCCAAGTTTGGTCGCGAGGGGTGTTTCCGCAGCGCCGCATTTCCTGGGCATTATGAAAGTCTCACAATCCTGTTCCGGTAGCAACGCGTAAAGTCAGGTAAGTGATAAGTTATAGGTCTATAGTTGTTTTACTCTGTGTTATTGTATACATGTCGCCATGTTAGCCAAGAGTGTATCGGTTAACATGGTTAATGTGAGTCAGCGTGGTAGAGTGGACTGTTACCATGTGTAAGTGTAGATGTGTAGCTAAGTTAGCCGCTTGGAATATTACCGTATGTAACACCTGTAGATCCGTAACTAGGATAGCCTAGTGGACTGGTGCTGTTTATACCTGTACTTGTGGGCCAGGTTGGTCGAGCGGATTGTTACCGTGTGTACCTGTAGATGTGTAGTTATTTAAGTGCAGTGAACTGTGGTCGCATGTACCAGTAGATGTGTAGCTAAATTAGCAGAATGGACTGCTACCGTGTCTGCATGCAAATGGGTAGCTAGGCCAGCCGAGTCTGTAAATATGAGCAATTTTGGCAGTGTGCAATGTTACCGTATGTACCTGTAGATGAGTTGCAAGGTCAGCGAACGAATTGTTACAATGTGTACATGTAGATGACTAGATAGGTTAGCCGAGTGGACTGTTACGATGTGTTTCTGTAGGTGCGTAGCTATGTTAGCCGAGTGGACTGTTACGGTATGTTTCTGTAGGTGCGTAGCTATGTTAGCCGAGTGGACTGTTACCGTGCGTACATGTAATTGGGTAGCTAGGTTAGCCGTTTTAGATGATTTAGATATGGATAGGCATTATTATATTCATGTAACGTATCATGAATATAACGCTTACTCTTATTTAAGTAATGCATACAATTTGAGCAGCCATGAATTATTTAGATTCTGATATGAAAATATAGAAATTTTTAATTTTGCGCCTACATAGGCAAAAGGTTTATTTTGGCTGTTCCGAGATCCTCCCTTGTTACAATTTGTCTTTCTCGTGCAATATTTGGAAGACAAAAACATATACATTACAAGCAAAGTAACATATTTATTAATGTTAACAATGTGATTTAATAATCAGAACAAAGAACGACAAAATTGAATGCTTCGTTGCATCAGTCTGTGACTGTGTAAAAATGAGAAGTGCTTACCGCATTTGATCAAGCTTATGCTCCTGTTGTACATCCAAAATGGTGCAAATTTAGATCAACAATTTTCCCCATTTACTCAACATTTTGAAGTCGGTTGTGTTCTTATTTTGATACAGTAAATTTTGAACTAAATTAGGACGGAAGTGTATACGTAAGCTAGGAACACCCGATTGGGGACGAGACCACAATTGATGAAGACCTCTTTTTTTCACTCTTTGTTCATTATAACATCAAGTCAATTAAAAATAAATACAGCTTTGTTTCTGGTATGCCATTTGGCGGTCTGAAAGTACCATACCTTTTCCAAACTATATCCAAAATTTAGAAAACTGTAATACCTCTAACTCATTTTAAATCTCTGTAAGCATCCCTATCTTCATGGATTAAGTCCGAGAGACTCTGAGTCATAGGTAGTGATTCTTTTTCCTGGATTTGACCTTTCCCTAGACATGACAGTGAGTAACTCGACGGATGTCTAATTAGTGGCAGACACTACTTACTCGTCCGGAGCACCTGAGTGCACCCATGGTTTTTATTGGGTTCGGGTAACTCTCTTTCTGTTTTTTGTGTTTTTGGTTTTTGTGTTGCGTTATGTATGTTTGTCTATATACGGTTTGTAGTTTAGTTTAGTTTAAACATATTTTATTGTCTAAGTAACAAATGGATTGGACACAAGTTATTACAACTTACAATGCCTCTCCATAGCAATAATATTATGTAGCTACACAAGATGACAGCAAGTTCAAAATACTATAAATAAGTACAAGGAACAATAATACATAATAAAATAACAATAATGAAGAACATGCATGCAAGTTAATGTGATAGTAAATAGAATATACAAAGTATAAAGGAATACAGGATGCGAGTACATATATTCGAAGATTATTTGTTTTTAGTAACAAAACTAAACAAATATTATTCACAGAAACGTCTGGTTTTATTTATATAACTATGAACACTTCTAAATATCATGATATTATGTTCATCACTGAGTAAGGGTGATCCGAATAAAATGATTTCAATTGATACCACTGTAATAGGCTGAAGTACTCTAAAAAGGTTAACTCTCTGATTTAGGTAAAGGGAGCATTCTAGAAAATAATGGATTGCATCTTCCAATGGATGTCCACAAGAACAGCCAGGTTCGTTCACCAGGTTAACTCTAAACAGGTCAGCTCTTAAAGAGCTACAACTATGTCTTAGTTTAGTATGTAAAATATTTGTATTGCGATCACCATTAGAAAGTATGATTGTACATGTAAAGTTAAATTTTGACGTCTTAAAAGATTTTTAAAATCAGTTTTGGACTGAGCAGATCTAATATGCATATTTAATGAGTTCCAAGAGCGGATTGTAGAAGGGAAAAACGACTTTGAAAAGGTTTCTAGTCTACATCTTGGTATTCTGTACTGAGGTACGTTTCTAAGCATACCAGTATATGCGCCTTCTGAATAAAATTCAGATAGACAGTCCCTCAGGTACTCTGGGGTTTTGTCGTTATGTATATTATAAAATAAACATAATTGCCTACGACTTCGTCTAGAACATAAGGATTCCCACCCTGTTTCATAAAATAAAGATTCTTTACTAGCGTATCGGGGCAAACCAGTAATAATTCGTGCTGCTTCGAGTTGAAGCTTATCCATTTTATCACTATCTCTTATATTACACCCGTTCCACAGTTCACATGCATATTCAAATAGAGGAAGTATATAAGTAAAATATATCCTACTAAGGTTTTGTCTACTAAGAATATATTTCATCTTCCTCAGAACATATATTTGTTTGCTGATACTGCAACATATATTTTCAATATGCCTTGTCCATTTGCAGTCATCAGAAAAGGTTACCCCTAAGTGTTCATGAGATTGTACTCTTTGTAATTGTTCATTATTAAAAGACAGATTGATTTGTGGAATACTGTTACCATTGGAGAAGATCATGAATTCCGTCTTTTGGGGGTTAAAATCAACTAGCCAGCGTTTTGCCCATCGGTTAAGTAATTCTAAGTCTGAATTTAACGTTCTCTGAATTTCTAAGTGATCATTAAGTGAATACATTAATGAAGTATCGTCAGCAAACAATCTCATCATACAATTAATATTATCTGCAATATCATTAATGTAAAGCACAAATAATAAAGGACCGAGCACGGAACCCTGAGGAATACCTGCTTTTAAAACCCCATATGATGACGAATCATTCCTAATAATAACTCGCTGGTTTCTTTCGGATAGATAATTTTCTATCCAACTGATTAATTTCCCTTTGATACCATAAGATCTTAGTTTTAATATAAGACCTTTATGCCATATACGGTCAAATGCCTTAGAAATATCACAAAAAAACACGCATGTAGTTTGTCTGTGCTCTAAGGCCAAGCAGATTTTGTGATACAATTCAATAAGCTGGTGATATGTAGAGTGAGCGGGAACAAAACCTGACTGAAACTTGAAGAGCAATTTGTGGTCTAGGATATAATTATATATATGCTTAGATACTATTCTTTCAAAAACCTTTCCGACACAGCTCAGTAACGCAATAGGACGATAATTAGAAGCGAGTGATTTGTCACCTTTTTTATAAAACGCAAAAACATTGGCAATTTTCCAGCAATTAGGAAATACAGAAACACGAAAAGACAAATTAAATATAAATGACAGAGGAAAACACACATTAGCTGCTGTATATTTTAACATGTGGTGACTGATATAGTCACTGCCGGAGGCTTTTCCTAACTTTAGAGAACTTAGTACGTCCTTAATCTCTTCCTCCGTCAATTCATCTATGTCCAAAGAGTGGACCGTTCTTGGTAAGACATCTGGTAAATCAATATTATTTTCATTTAAATTAGAAATATTGCAAAAAAAAGTATTAAGCAAATTAGCTTTATCAAAATCATTAACGATGATTTCCTTAGACGTTAGGTCCATTAACGGAGGAATAGACGAGGAACGGTTATTTCCCATAACTTTCTTTACAAGGGACCAAAACGTCTTTGGCAGGCCGAATTTTCATCCAAAAGCCCATTGGCATTAAGAAAAAATTGCTCTTTAGCGTTGATAATCATATTGTTTACTTTGTTTCGCTGAATTTTGAATTTACTGAGATTAAGAGAAGACCCACATTTTTTTGCCCTGTTATGTAACCTGTTACGAAGCCTAATTTGTTTTCTTATTTCGGAGTTAAACCACGGTTTATCTGTTGGTCGTATCGTGATAGTTTTTGTCAGAATACACTTTTCAGCTAATTCAATAAATTTTTCAGTAAAGAAAGTCGCCACAGCATTAACGTCATCACCAAAGTTGGAGAATGAGCCAACCCAATCAAAATTATTAACGTCCGTTTGTAACTATCCCTTGACTTTTGACTCTTGTTGTTCGGTCGGTTTTTTTTTTTTTTTTTTTTTTTTTGCTATTTTTCTTAAAACAGGAAATTGGCAATTATTCCACTAGACTAAATTACTCCTAATCCATTATATTTCATCAAATGTTTAATTTCAATATTTTTTCAAAGATCCTTCTTTCCAATAAGCCCAAAACGTAGAACCAAAACAAGAAAAAAGCCAAAGAAACAAAATTACAAAGAGATATGCCCATCCTCACAAGTCAGGGTTTCTGTGTCCACATGTCTCCACGAAACCCTGACAAACTTAGCTTGGAAATTCCAGGGCTAGAAGATTTTAGTATGACGTCAATCCTTTAAAATATCAACTAATGAAATTGCTTGGAAGAAGCAAGTGTTTGGCAGTAGTCATTCTTACTCATTCATATGTTTGAAAAAAAACGTGGCACAACTAAATAATAACGCGGTAATAATAAACTATTAACACTACTGTACAAAATACACTGATTTTCCATGGTCTACGCAACACATCCGTTTGGTTTATTTACAATCGACATCGGGATATCCCCTAACCAAGTCGTGAATGAAACCAAGGTTTTGATTGGCTACATTAAGGTATGATGTAGCCAATCAAAATAGTGACTTCTAGCCCGGGAATTTCCTACCTAAGTTTGTCAGGTTTTCGTGAACGCTTGTGGACACAGAAACCCTGACTTGTGAGGATGAGATATACCATTTTTGGGGGGAACTACATTCAACGAGTGTCGAAGTTCATCAATTGTGTTGTCGTTCCATATCCAACTATAGAGGACATCACGTGTTTTTAATGAATATTAATGTAGCCATGTTGTTTTTCGATCCCCTGTAAAATTTCAATGGGACCTTTACAAAAAGTTTTAAATTCAAGTTTATGGTTTTTTCTAAACGATCGTGTGCGACGTGTTTGGGTTTCTGCGATAAATTAACTTTAAGAAAATTACAATTAAATCAGTTTAATTTCTGAAGAAGTTTCTTCCAAATCCATTTACAAATTGACCATATTGACTGATGAAAACGACCATTGATCGCCATATAAACTACGATAAAAATCGCATTACCCATGCTACAAAAACCAATATTTCGAAAACAAAACTTAATTATACTAAGCGTGTGGAACTTGTTTAGTAATCTAGACACATTCAGCTTTTAATTTATATAGTTTTTATCGGTTTAAATTTTTATTTTCTTTCTTGCAATTTCGTTTACAAATGTTGACATTATAAACAGAACTTTATTTTCCTATACGACAGCGCATGTCCGTATAGACAGGGCGTCGTGAGGCATTGTTAAGGCCCAATTATTTTAATGAAATTTATGTTACTTTTAAATTAAAAGTAAAAGTTTTAAGTCTTAGAAAGCTTTAAAACTATTTGAATTATTTGACTTACCAAATAATGTCGTTAGAAAAAGTGAAATTTACTGCATGTGCTTAATTTGTCTGGTCATGAGTAAAACATGTAGTAATGAACTTTAAATTTGTTATTTACATTTATAAATGGTTTCTATAAATTATCCGAAAAGACCCTTAAAAAGTCGTAAAGGTTGGCAAGTGTTTTAGGAATAAACTATTAAATAAACATCTTGCACAAGTTTATGACACAAGCCCTATCAGGACAACACAACATGGTTTAAATTTCACGACTTTAAAGGTGTTCTAAATAACAAATATGTCACAAATGTTTATTAGGTAATTATAATTTATTGTAAATTCAATGTGACTCATTAAATTATAAAATATAGTTATACTTTTGTTGAAAAAATAATAACGAAACAAACAAAAACAACAAAAACAAACAAACAAACAAAAAAACACAAAAAACAAAAAACAAACCCCCCCCCCAAAAAAAAACAAGAAAAAACCATAACAGCACAATATAAATGCGCACCTCCATTATTCACAAAAATTAATGGACAAAAACATGTGTCCAATATTAAAAAAAGGTCAAACAAATCAAATGTTATTAATATAGCCTGATATATTCTAATTCTGCTGTTAATGATAATAAAGTTGTTAATTTGAAAAACAGAGTTATATATCCTAACTATGACCGAAATAGTTGCATTTGTCGACACGGATTGCCAATTTTCCTACCGAAGGTCGGTCGTTATCAACGGGTACTCCTCCAATAAAAACTGGACGACATGATATGGCTGACAAATTGCCCAAAGTGGCGTTCATTCCCATTCAACCGACCATCCAAATAAAATGCAAAAGAAAACTTTAGACTATAAAACATCTAATTTGTATTGATTGAAGTCATCCCTTAGTCAATATTATGTTTGCACAGTGGCAGTTGATTTGTACCTTTTGTCGTAACCACTTCCTTTCCTCCTTACTGTATCATGGCTAGCCACGGAATTCACTAATTACCCGAGTAATTCGACAGGTGCCACGCATGTAGCGGGAGTTCCTCTCCCTTCCGGAGCAGATAGACATGGCATAGGTTTCAAATCATTTTTTGTTTTTGTGTTGTGTATCTGTTTAGATTGGTTAGCGAAGAATACCGACCCCTCGTTCAAATTCGTCCGTATGAAGCTAGCATCCACTGTACTGAGTTATTAAACGTTATAGTATCTCAATTTTATGGAAAGTTACCGGATACCCCTGCATGTTAAATAAAAACTAGTAAGGTTCATGCTTAAATATATTTATCAGTAACATAGATTATTAAAACCTAAAACAATTATATTGTCGATACCTGTTTATTTAAAATGTGGTCAAGTTAGTTAGTCGTATTTTGATCACCTACGTGTCAGCACTTGAACACTGGGATTTTGAGTTCCAGCACGAATATTACAAGGAGCGCTCGACTCCAACCGCAATTGTCAAGGATTGCCAATTTTCTGCCGACGCACAGAACAAACAAATTAAAATAATAAATATCTTCTCTATCAGTTGATGAAATGACATCAACTAATTTCAATTTGTAGTATATATCTTTATTTCGATTGTTTCATGAACACACGGCGGAAGAAAGTTGGGGTAGTGGTGGAAAAAAAACTTTTTCCTCAGTTTCCAATCTCTTTAAATTCATACGTCATTTCCATTTGTTTTGTTTTTTTACAGTCAGTACTAGTTAATACGTTTGTTAGAGAACAGAAGAAGGGAAATTTGATCTGCTGGACGAACAGTTGTTTTCGTAATAGCATGGACACCACATTTTAAAAGACAAATATTAACATTAAATTACTGAAGATATTTGAAGGATAAAGATAAACATGTTTGTCATTATAATTTTATTCAGTTAAAAACAGCTTCTTATACATGTATTATATGCCCTGCCGAATTTCCATAATGGTGGAAACCTGAGCTGTAAAATGTGGAGCTCAGACTCCAGAACCCTTTAGTTTCGCGCCCCCTTACTATAATTCATGGATCGAACACACTATTTTCCGCACCACCGCGGCACACAGTAACAACAGACGAAGTAAATATATATGTGGTGGTTATAGGTCAGGATACGATGTCTGTAATTTTTATCATCCAACAAAAGTATGCTAATTAACTTGTTCTTAGGTTTTTGATTTTGTTAATAATTTCGTCAATACTAAATAATTGAATTAAGAGATCAAATAATAAGGCATACCACGGGGAGGATTGTTATATGTACAATTGTATTTGTTGTGTACACTTCTTGGTTGTACTGGCAGAATTGAGTGAAGAATATTTATTTATTAATTTGATAACAATTTTATGACCATTTTTTCTTTTACAATTAATAGAACAATAGTTTGCCAAGTTATATGCGAGTGTTACAATAGGCAGCTGTATTACGTTGGAAAATTACCTTCCTCTTTTATTTACCAGAACAGCATGTAGTCATAGTGACATTTTATATTATTTCATAAAGAAAGGATTTACAAACCTTAAAATATCTACTTTAACCCGACCCAAAACCTCTCCACGATCTCTTGACCTTCTGATGTCTGTAACCTGTCCTCTTTGTCTATGCAGGCCAGTTACCTGTACTTAGGCTAGATACCTCAGTCGAACCGTCTCCTAGTGCCAGTTAACTGTACTAAGGCTAGATATCCCAGACGAACCGTCTCCTAATGTCAGTTACCTGTACTTAGGCTGGATACCTCAGTCGAACCGTCTCCTAGTGTCAATTACATGTACTAAGTCTAGATATCCCAGTCGAACCGTCTACTAGTGTCAGTTAACTGTACTTAGGCTAGATACCTCAGTCGAACAATCTCCTAGTGTCAATTACCTGCACTAAGTCTAGATATATTCCAGTCGAACCGTCGCCTACCGTCTACTATAGTGTCTCCATTACCTGTAGTAAGCTAGATATTCCAGTCGAACCGTCTACTAGTGTCAACTACCTGTAGTAAGGCTAGATATTCCAGTCGAACCGTCTACTATAGTGTCTCCATTACCTGTAGTAAGCTAGATATTCCAGTCGAACCGTCTACTAGTGTCAATTACCTGTACTTAAGCTATATACCTCAGTCGAACCGTCACCTTGTGTCAGCTATCTGTAATTTCTCATTCACTATGAGTAATATTTGTCTGCCATTGAATTTTATTATCTCTGTTACTTATGTACTGTACTAATCATACATGTTGTACTGTATTTGTCCTTTGATGGTCCATAATTGGCCAATATACTTGTATTATTGTATTCTTGTAATTAGTCTACAGAATATACAATCAATTCTCACTTTCCCATTTACCCATCCTTAGTATAGCTAGAATTAAAGATAAAGTTATTCACACTGTCTGTTAGCCTTTATCGAATTCACTGTCAAACATTCTCCAAGTGCTAGCACTAAGTACTCGTACTTACGCCAGATAAAATCAACGGTTAATCCGCCCACCAAGATCAGTAGCCTTTATATAGGCTAGATAGAATCCACAGCCATACCCCTTAATGTCAGTTACCTGTATTTAGGCTAGATCGAAAAAAGGATCGGATTTCACCACCCACATCTAGTTATTTGTATTCAGTATAGATATAATTCACTGTCAAACGTCTTAGTGCAAGATGCTAAGGCTATATGAAATCCACGTTTGGACGGATTCCAAGTACCAGCTACCTGAACTTAGTCCAGATAGAATCTATGTTTGGACGGACTCCAAGTACCAGCTACCTGAACTTAGTCCAGATAGAATCTATGTTTGGACGGACTCCAAGTACCAGCTACCTGTACTTAGTCCAGATAGAATCTATGTTTGGACGGACTCCAAGTACCAGCTACCTGTACTTTGTCAAGATAGAATCCACGGTTGGGCGGACTCCGAGTACCAGCTCCCTGAACTTAGTCAAGATAGATATTCCACGGTTGGACGGACTCAAAATACCAGCTACCTGTACTTAGTGAAAATAGAATCCACGGTTGGACGGACTAGATAGAGTGCAAGCTACTTAGATAGAATCCACGGTTGGACGGACTAGATAGAGTACAAGCTACTTAGATAGAATCCACGGTTGGACGGACTAGATAGAGTACAAGCTACTTAGATAGAATCCACGGTTGGACGGACTAGATAGAGTACAAGCTACTTAGATAGAATCAACGGTTGGACGGACTAGATAGAGTACAAGCTACTTAGATAGAATCCACGGTTGGACGGACTAGATAGAGTACAAGCTACTTAGATAGAATCCACGGTTGGACGGACTAGATAGAGTACAAGCTACTTAGATAGAATCCACGGTTGGACGGACTAGATAGAGTACAAGCTACTTAGATAGAATCCACGGTTGGACGGACTAGATAGAGTACAAGCTACTTAGATAGAATCCACGGTTGGATGGACTAGATAGAGTACAAGCTACTTAGATAGAATCCACGGTTGGACGGACTAGATAGAGTACAAGCTACTTAGATAGAATCCACGGTTGGACGGACTAGATAGAGTACAAGCTACTTAGATAGAATCCACGGTTGGACGGACTAGATAGAGCACAAGCTACTTAGATAGAATCCACGGTTGGACGGACTAGATAGAGTACAAGCTACTTAGATAGAATCCACGGTTGGACGGACTAGATAGAGTACAAGCTACTAAGATAGAATCCACGGTTGGACGGACTAGATAGAGTACAAGCTACTTAGATAGAATCCAAGTTTAGGTGAATCTCAGTCGATTGTACTATATCTAGATATAATCCACGCTTTGGCGGCCTCCCATCGTCAGGCTTGTTCTATGGCTAGATAGAATCCACGGATGAGCGGCTTCCCAGCGTCAGTAACTTGTACTATGGCAAGATAGAATCCACGCTATGGCGGCCTCCCATCGTCAGGCTTGTTCTATGGCTAGATAAAAATTTCATTGTAAGATGGCCTCCGAGCGTCAGTTTCTTGTACTATGGCTAGATAGAATCCACAGATGAGCGGCCACCCAGCGTCAATTACTTGTAATATGGCTAAATAGAAGCCACGGTTGAGCGGCATCGCGATCAGCGTCAGTTACTTGTACTATGGCTAAATAGAATCCACAGATGGGCGGCCTCCCAGCGTCAATTACTTGTAATATGGCTAAATAGAATCCACGGATGGGCGGCCTCCCAACGTCAGTTACTTGTACTATGGCTCGATAGAATCCACGGATGGCCGGCTTCCTATCGTCAGTTACTTGTACTATGGCTAGATAGAATCCACGGATGGCCGGCTTCCTAGCGTCAGTTACTTGTACTATGGCTAGATAGAATCCACGGATGGGCGGCTCCCCAGCGTCAGTTACTTGTAATATGGCTAGATAGAATCCACGGATGGGTGGCTTCCCAGCGTCAGATACTTGTAATATGGCTAGATAGAATCCATGGATGGTCGGCTTCCCAGCGTCAGTTACTTGTACTATGGCTAGATAGAATCCACGGTTGGCCGGCGTTTTAGCGTCAGATACTTGTACTATGGCTAGATAGAATCCACGGATGGCCGGCTTCCTAGCGTCAGTTACTTGTACTATGGCTAGATAGAATCCACGGATGGGCGGCTTTTTAGCGTCAGATACCTGTAATATGGCTAGATAAAAATTTCATTGTAAGATGAATCTACGTTTGCCGGCTTCCTAGCGTCAGTTACTTGTACTATGGCTAGATAGATCCACGGATGGGCGGCTTCCCAGCGTCAGTTACTTGTACTATGGCTCGATAGAATCCACGGATGAGCGGCTTCCCAGCGTCAGTTACTTGTACTATGGCTAGATAGAATCCACGGATGGGCGGCTTCTCAGCGTAGGTTACTTGTACTATGGCTAGATAGAATCCACGGATGGCCGGCTTCCTAGCGTCAGTTACTTGTACTATGGCTCGATAGAATCCACGGATGAGCGGCTTCCCAGCGTCAGGCTTGTTCTATGGCTAGATAGAATCCACGGATGGGCGGCTTCCCAGCGTCAGTTACTTGTACTATGGCTAGATAGATCCACGGATGAGCGGCTTCCCAGCGTCAGTTAATTGTACTATGTCTCGATAGAATCCACGGATGAGCGGCTTCCCAGCGTCAGGCTTGTTCTATGGCTAGATAAAAATTTCATTATAAGATGAATCTACGGTGTGCCGGCTTCCTAGCGTCAGTTAATTGAACTGTTTTTCCGCGATCATCAAGAACAAGGATTGTGTGTAATATAATAAATACTTTATAGTTATGAATATATGGGTTATGTGTTCTAAAATAGCTTCTCCTCCCCCCCTCCCCCCGTAGTAAATTTGGAACTTTTCACACACAAATCACTCAATTGTAAAGGTATATTTTTCTTATTGTCAACATTGACAAGCAAACGAGATTATTAAATTTATTCCAAAAAAGGCCACAGACAGACCCGACGATGTGCATACTATATCGTATGCAACTGAATCGAATGCGCCGTTTGCTTTTAATCGTACAATATGATGTCAATCACGAAAACTAAGAAGTAAGAGAATTAAGCTACACTCGGACTTCTAGAATTACTAGCCAGTCGGTATAGTTTGGTTTAATTAGAAAATGAAATAACTACTTAAAAAAATGTACTTTTAATAAAGTTCTACACGTTGTTGATACACTTATTTCGACTTAGTATTTAGTCTGACATGCCTTGTTCAGTTTTCAGTGTGTATTCAATAGTTTGGTAATCAGTCTGACACGCCTTGCTGAGTTAGCAGTGTGTATTCAATAGTTTGGTAGCAGTCTGACATGCCTTGTTCAGTTTTCAGTGTGTATTCAATAGTTTGGTAATCAGTCTGACACGTCTTGCTGAGTTAACAGTGTGTATTCAATAGTTTGGTAACCAGTCTGACATGCCTTGTTCAGTTTTCAGTGTGTATTCAATAGTTTGGTAATCAGTCTGACATGCCTTGCTGAGTTAACAGTGTGTATTCAATAGTTTGGTAATCAGTCTGACATGCCTTGTTCAGTTTTCAGTGTGTATTCAATAGTTTGGTAATCAGTCTGACATGCCTTATTCAGTTTTCAGTGTGTATTCAATCGTTTGGTAATCAGTCTGACACGCCTTGCTGAGTTAACAGTGTGTATTCAATAGTTTGGTAACCAGTCTGACATGCCTTGTTCAGTTTTCAGTGTGTATTCAATAGTTTGGTAACCAGTCTGACATGCCTTGTTCAGTTTTCAGTGTGTATTCAATAGTTTGGTAGCAGTCTGACATGCCTTGTTCAGTTTTCAGTGTGTATTCAATAGTTTGGTAATCAGTCTGACACGCCTTGTTCAGTTTCCAGTGTGTATTCAATAGTTTGGTAACCAGTCTGACACGCCTTGTTCAGTTTTCAGTGTGTATTCAATAGTTTGTTAATCAGTCTGACACGCCTTGCTGAGTTAACAGAGTGTATTCAATAGTTTGGTAGCAGTCTGACATGCCTTGTTCAGTTTTCAGTGTGTATTCAATAGTTTGGTAATCAGTCTGACACGCCTTGCTGAGTTTTCAGTGTGTATTCAATAGTTTGGTAATCAGTCTGACATGCCTTGTTCAGTTTTCAGTGTGTATTCAATAGTTTGGTAATCAGTCTGAGATGCCTTGCTGAGTTAACAGTGTGTATTCAATCGTTTGGTAACCAGTCTGACATACCTTATTCAGTTTTCAGTGTGTATTCAATAGTTTGGTAATCAGTCTGACACGCCTTGTTCAGTTTTCAGTGTGTATTCAATAGTTTGGAAACCAGTCTGAAATGCCTTGTTCAGTTTTCAGTGTGTATTCAATAGTTTGGTAATCAGTCTGACATGCCTTGCTGAGTTAACAGTGTGTATTCAATAGTTTGGTAACCAGTCTGACATGCCTTGTTCAGTTTTCAGTGTGTATTCAATAGCTTGGTAACCAGTCTGACATGCCTTGTTCAGTTTTCAGTGTGTATTCAATAGTTTGGTAACCAGTCTGACATGCCTTGTTCAGTTTTCAGTGTGTATTCAATAGTTTGGTAATCAGTCTGACATGCCTTGCTGAGTTAACAGTGTGTATTCAATAGTTTGGTAATCAGTCTGACACGCCTTGCTGAGTTAGCAATGTGTATTCAATAGTTTGGTAGCAGTCTGACATGCCTTATTCAGTTTTCAGTGTGTATTCAATAGTTTGGTAATCAGTCTGACATGTTTGTTCAATTTTCAGTGTGTATTCAATAGTTTGGTAACAAGTCTGACACGCCTTGCTGAGTTAACAGTGTGTATTCAATAGTTTGGTAACCAGTCTGACACGCCTTGTTCAGTTTTCAGTGTGTATTCAATAGTTTGGTAATCAGTCTGACACGCCTTGCTGAGTTAACAGTGTGTATTCAATAGTTTGGTAATCAGTCTGACACGCCTTGCTGAGTTAACAGTGTGTATTCAATAGTTTGGTAACCAGTCTGACACGCCTTGTTCAGTTTTCAGTGTGTATTCAATAGTTTGGTAATCAGTCTGACACGCCTTGCTGAGTTAACAGTGTGTATTCAATAGTTTGGTAACCAGTCTGACATGCCTTGTTCAGTTTTCAGTGTGTATTCAATAGTTTGGTAATCAGTCTGACACGCCTTGCTGAGTTAACAGTGTGTATTCAATAGTTTGGTAACCAGTCTGACATGCCTTGTTCAGTTTTCAGTGTGTATTCAACAGTTTGGTAATCAGTCTGACACGCCTTGCTGAGTTTTCAGTGTGTTTCAATAGTTTGGTAACCAGTCTGACATGCCTTGTTCAGTTTTCAGTGTGTATTCAATAGTTTGGTAATCAGTCTGACACGCCTTGCTGAGTTAGCAGTGTGTATTCAATAGTTTGGTAGCAGTCTGACATGCCTTGTTCAGTTTTCAGTGTGTATTCAATAGTTTGGTAATCAGTCTGACACGTCTTGCTGAGTTAACAGTGTGTATTCAATAGTTTGGTAACCAGTCTGACATGTCTTGTTCAGCTTTCAGTGTGTATTCAATAGTTTGGTAATCAGTCTGACACGCCTTGTTCAGTTTTCAGTGTGTATTCAATAGTTTGGTAACCAGTCTGACATGCCTTGTTCAGTTTTCAGTGTGTATTCAATAGTTTGGTAGCAGTCTGACATGCCTTGTTCAGTTTTCAGTGTGTATTCAATAGTTTGGTAATCAGTCTGACACGCCTTGCTGAGTTAACAGAGTGTATTCAATAGTTTGGTAGCAGTCTGACATGCCTTGTTCAGTTTTCAGTGTGTATTCAATAGTTTGGTAATCAGTCTGACACGCCTTGCTGAGTTTTCAGTGTGTATTCAATAGTTTGGTAATCAGTCTGACACGCCTTGCTGAGTTAACAGTGTGTATTCAATAGTTTGGTAATCAGTCTGACACGCCTTGCTGAGTTAACAGTGTGTATTCAATAGTTTGGTAACCAGTCTGACATGCCTTCTTCAGTTTTCAGTGTGTATTCAATAGTTTGGTAACCAGTCTGACATGCCTTGTTCAGTTTTCAGTGTGTATTCAATAGTTTGGTAATCAGTCTGACATGCCTTGCTGAGTTAACGGTGTGTATTCAATAGTTTGGTAACCAGTCTGACACGCCTTGTTCAGTTTTCAGTGTGTATTCAATAGTTTAGTAACCAGTCTGACATGCCTTGTTCAGTTTTCAGTGTGTATTCAATAGTTTGGTAATCAGTCTGACACGCCTTGCTGAGTTAACAGTGTGTATTCAATAGTTTGGTAACCAGTCTGACATGCCTTGTTCAGTTTTCAGTGTGTATTCAATAGTTTGGTAATCAGTCTGACACGCCTTGCTGAGTTTTCAGTGTGTATTCAATAGTTTGGTAATCAGTCTGACACTCCTTGCTGAGTTTTCAGTGTGTATTCAATAGTTTGGTAATCAGTCTGACATGCCTTGCTGAGTTAACAGTGTGTATTCAATAGATTGGTAACCAGTCTGACATGCCTTGTTCAGTTTTCAGTGTGTATTCAATAGTTTGGTAACCAGTCTGACATGCCTTGTTCAGTTTTCAGTGTGTATTCAATAGTTTGGTAACCAGTCTGACATGCCCTGTTCAGTTTTCAGTGTGTATTCAATAGTTTGGTAATCAGTCTGACACGCCTTGCTGAGTTAGCAGTGTGTATTCAATAGTTTGGTAGCAGTCTGACATGTTTGTTCAGTTTTCAGTGTGTATTCAATAGTTTGGTAACCAGTCTGACATGCCTTGTTCAGTTTTCAGTGTGTATTCAATAGTTTGGTAATCAGTCTGACATGTTTGTTCAGTTTTCAGTGTGTATTCAATAGTTTGGGAATCAGTCTGACATGCCTTGCTGAGTTAACAGTGTGTATTCAATAGTTTGGTAACCAGTTTGACATGCCTTGTTCAGTTTTCAGTGTGTATTCAATAGTTTGGTAATCAGTCTGACACGCCTTGCTGAGTTAACAGTGTGTATTCAATAGTTTGGTAACCAGTCTGACATGCCTTGTTCAGTTTTCAGTGTGTATTCAATAGTTTGGTAATCAGTCTGACACGCCTTGCTGAGTTAACAGTGTGTATTCAATAGTTTGGTAACCAGTCTGACATGCCGTGTTCAGTTTTCAGTGTGTATTCAATAGTTTGGTAATCAGTCTGACACACCTTGCTGAGTTAACAGTGTGTATTCAATAGTTTGGTAACCAGTCTGACATGCCTTGTTCAGTTTTCAGTGTGTATTCAATAGTTTGGTAATCTGACACGTCTTGCATAGTTAACAGTGTGTATTCAATAGTTTGGTAATCAGTCTGACATGCCTTGTTCAGTTTGCAGTGTGTATTCAATAGTTTGGTAACCAGTCTGACACGCCTTGCTGAGTTAACAGTGTGTATTCAATCGTTTGGTAACCAGTCTGACATGCCTTGTTCAGTTTTCAGTGTGTATTCAATAGTTTGGTAATCTGACACGTCTTGCATAGTTAACAGTGTGTATTCAATAGTTTGGTAATCAGTCTGACATGCCTTGTTCAGTTTGCAGTGTGTATTCAATAGTTTGGTAACCAGTCTGACACGCCTTGCTGAGTTAACAGTGTGTATTCAATCGTTTGGTAACCAGTCTGACATGCCTTGTTCAGTTTTCAGTGTGTATTCAATAGCTTGGTAATCAGTCTGACACGTCTTGCTGAGTTAACAGTGTGTATTCAATAGTTTGGCATTGTCAGCTGTACAATCTCCCCACCAACACCCACTCCGTCCGTGTTTACATCTACCATTGTCAGCCAGCTGTAAAATCTCCCCTCCCACTCCGTCCGTGTTTATATCTACCATTGTCAGCTGTACAATCTCCCACCCACTCCGTTCGTGTTAACATCTACCATTGTCAGCTGTACAATCTCCCCACCAACACCCACTCCGTCCGTGTTTACATCTACCATTGTCAGCCAGCTGTAAAATCTCCCCACCCACTCCGTGCGTGTTTATATCTACCATTGTCAGCTGTACAATCTCCCACCCACTCCGTTCGTGTTAACATCTACCATTGTCAGCTGTACAATCTCCCCACCCACTCCCACCTCTGTCCGTGTTTACATCTACCATTGTCAGCTGTACAATCTCCCCTCCCGTCCCCACCCCCGCCCGTGTTTACATCTACCATTGTCAGCTGTACAATCTCCCCACCCACACCCACTCCGTCCGTGTTAACATCTACCATTGTCAGCTGTACAATCTCCCCACCCACTCCCACCTCTGCCCGTGTTTACATCTACCATTGTCAGCTGTACAATCTCCCCACCCGTCCCCACCCCCGCCCGTGTTTACATCTACCATTGTCAGCTGTACAATCTCCCCACCCACTCCCACCTCTGCCCGTGTTTACATCTACCATTGTCAGCTGTACAATCTCCCCACCCGTCCCCACCCCCGCCCGTGTTTACATCTACCATTGTCAGCTGTACAATCTCCCCACCCACTCCCACCTCCGCCCGTGTTTACATCTACCATTGTCAGCTGTACAATCTCCCCACCCGTCCCCACCCCCGCCCGTGTTTACATCTACCATTGTCAGCTGTACAATCTCCCCACCCACTCCCACACCCGTCCGTGTTAACATCTACCATTGTCAGCTGTACAATCTCCCCACCCAATCCCACCTCTGCCCGTGTTTACATCTACCATTGTCAGCTGTACAATCTCCCATCCCGTCCCCACCCCCGCCCGTGTTTACATCTACCATTGTCAGCTGTACAATCTCCCCACCCACTCCCGACTCTGTCCGTGTTAACATCTACCATTGTCAGCTGTACAATCTCCCCACCCACTCCCACCTCTGCCCGTGTTTACATCTACCATTGTCAGCTGTACAATCTCCCCACCCGTCCCCACCCCCGCCCGTGTTTACATCTACCATTGTCAGCTGTACAATCTCCCCACCCACTCCCACCTCCGTCCGTGTTAACATCTACCATTGTCAGCTGTACAATCTCCCCACCCACTCCCACCTCTGCCCGTGTTTACATCTACGATTGTCAGCTGTACAATCTCCCCACCCGTCCCCACCCCCGCCCGTGTTTACATCTACCATTGTCAGCTGTACAATCTCCCCACCCACTCCCACCTCTGCCCGTGTTTACATCTACCATTGTCAGCTGTACAATCTCCCCAGCCGTCCCCACCCCCGACCGTGTTTACATCTACCATTGTCAGTTGTACAATCTCCCCACCCAACCCCACCGCCCGTGTTTACATCTACCATTGTCAGTTGTACAATCTCCCCACCCAACCCCACCGTCCGTGTTTACATCTACCATTGTCAGCTGTACAATCTCCCCACCCAACCCCACCGCCCGTGTTTACATCTACCATTGTCAGCTGTACAATCTCCCCACCCAACCCCACCGCCCGTGTTTACATTTACCATTGTCAGCTGTACAATCTCCCCACCCACTCCCACATCCGTCCCTGTTAACAAAAACATTTTTGTAACTGCGTGCTTGTACTAGCTTAAACGCTATGTTTAGTTCTAAAATTTATTTTGCTTCTTTGCTATGCTTTGAGTACAATTGAGCGATTAAAAAAGGACTAATTAGAGACTGAACAGCGGTTACAAGTCTAATTCATAGGCACAGCACGACTATAATGATGATAGATCTGTTCTTAATTATTCATTTTAGATAATTTTAGAGAAAAAACCGACACAGTAAACATCTGCCGAACATCAACTGCTTGTTACTATTGTACCAATGTGTACGACTGATTGAATAAGCCATTTTTAAAGCACTCTAGGCTAATCAATAGGGCTTGATAAATATCTTTGACCTTTAAAATAAATTTACACATTTTGCCATGTAATAAAAAATCGTACCAAAACCAAAATATTCGAGAGCCATTTGCTTGTTTAGTCTTATTATCTAGTGCGACAATTTTAGGATATAAATACAGTTTCGACCCCGCAAGCCTTACTTAAGCAGAGTGTCGTCTGCTCATATAGAAACATTATTTAGACTGACAGCGGACGCATGTATTTAAATTGTTTTATGTAGAGCCCAAACAACACTTAAATTTTTATTAAATAAAGGTTGTTTATTTTTTATGATTTGTCAATTGCGTCAATATTTATAAATGCCGGTGTCTCGGTGGTATATATTAATATGGGAAAAGGGTGCGCAAGGGTTGGATGGGGGTTGGGTGTGGTTCGGATGGGGGTTGGGTGTGGTTCGGATGAAAAAAAAAACAACATACAAACATGGCATCTGTAAAAAGATAATTTACCTTTAATACGTTTTACTATAAATATATTTGCAAATATGATCGCAGATAGTTTTCCCAATTTTTGAATTCTGTACATAGTGATTATGCTGCGATTATTATTGGGTTATTATTGGATGTACCTATTACTGACTAGTGGTATATGATAGCCATCTATTTTCATCAACAAACCAACTCACAAACTAACTCACATACTACAGTAGTAGAAGCTGAAGGTTTGGCATGCCATACAACCTTAAAAAAACATTCGAATTGGAAAAATAGATTCTTATTCTTAGATAATACGGATGAAGTTCAACTTGGTGGATTTAGTACTAACGATGGCAAGCATCCACAAAATAATGGCTGAAATAATTTAGAAAGAAATAATCGTGTCTCCAATATATGTTATACAAAGAAATTAGAGATGAATTCCCTTTTATTCTGAAGCAGATATTTGAATTCATTGTATTCTGTTAATTCTCCTGGTACCTTTATCTTACCTTCCAGCGATATCTAGTGTTCCTCGCCTGGTACCCTTATCTTACCTTTAAACGATATTTAGTATACCTCGCCTAGTACCCTTATCTTACCTTCCAACGATCATGACGATATTAAGTATTCTGTATTTTGGTGCACACAAAAAAGTGAATGGACCAGTTGATTGACTTGTTAATGTTGCGTCCTCAGCAGCTAAGCAACATATACCTATTTGTAAATTCTTTGGTTTGACCCAACGTTGTCAATGCCCCATTAAAAGCTGAGTGGTTGACATGATTCCACTATTTATTACCGGCTTACGTTTTAACAATGAGGTTTCGAGCCTTACTGTGGACAAAGTGCGCTCGACTCCAACCTTAATCATCAAGGATTTTCTTCATTTTTCCTGCCTGGTTTTTTTCTCCGGATACTGCAGCTTTTCCCCACAATAAATCTGAACGATGTGATACGTACAGCTAACAACTCGATGAAAGTGGAGCTAACCACATTCAAGTTAATAAAACTACGTGTTCACGAAGTGTAGACTTACACATATTTCGGAGGTCATGGAAGTCGCAAGGACTAGATTCCTTAAACATAATTTAATATCTAAGTTAACTAAGCCGCGTATGCTAAGCTCCTGTAAAAACGTACAGTCTGGGCGTCAGAAAGTCCAAATGTATAGTCTGGGCGTCAGAAAGTACAAACGTAGTCTGGGCGTCAGAAAGTCCAAACGGCTTAGTTACTGCGATGTGCTTAATGGGGCCAGGTAAGCATCAAAAGTTAAGTTTCTGCAGTGGGTGTAGCTTAAGGATCAGCTAGACCTGGAAGGCATATTTACTGCAAGGTAAGGTGCAGAGGCTAAGTTCCTGCAGCTAATTAAGTATACACTGGGGGTAAGGTAACTAACAAGGGCCAGATTATCTCATCTACGTGTAGCATGGAGTTCGGTTCAGTCTCGAGGGCCAAGTTCCTGGAGATACGTTTATTATATAGTTCAGGTTAGGCCCTGAAGGCCAAGTACCTGCAGGTGCGTAGAGTCTTTGGTTCAGATCAGTCGCGAGGGCCATGTTTCTGTATCTACTTGTAATCTGGAACTTAAGGGGTTTTGTGGATTGATTTGATCGAAGATTTACAACGCCCCACATTCCAGGTGAACCAACTACTCTAGAGGACGCCTTTTATGCCCTTTAAAAGCCCTAATGAAAGCATCTGACGTCGTTTTGTTGACCGAAATATATCAACATTTTCGTTTGTTGTTAAGACTACCATTGTGTTTACAAGTTTGTATCTATATGCAAGTAGTTGTTATATGATAAAAACATGATAATAAAAAGGTTATCCAGTTTTCCGCGAGTTACTACTCTGGACTCCCTTCTTTTTTATCCCGCCAAAAACAATAGACGTCCTGATATAACTGGAAAAAAATACAGAAATTGGGGTAATAATCATAAAAAAATCTGTAAAAAAACAAATTACGTATTTGCACTTCATATTTTACTTCAGTATGTAGGGGGACTTGTTATATTTTTTAACGATCACTTAAACTGATAAAAGTAGGAGACCTTATAACTACAGATCATAAATCTTTATCACAATGGCTGCCATGCCTATCCATATTTACAACATGTTGTTCAACGATGAGCACATAACGTATTTGTAAAATTTCTTCAAACTGCCAGTCATATGCATTTATCAGCCGTACCATGGCGAGAAAGGGACTATGCTGACAGTGGCCGTTCATGTCACAATTGTGATGTTTCTATCGGTTTTCATTTTTCTTTCGCGATACTTGTCAAAAAGAAACTTCCTTTTAATGTTTTTTCATCAGGTATCGCTTTTTGTTCGCCAAAATATAGCTGCAGATTTGGATACATTCGTGTTGTGTTTTTGTCACAATATAGCTGTACATTCTGAATACATCGGCTTTATTTGTTTGTCACAGTATAGCTGTACATTCTGAATACATCTTATTGCTCTGGTTTTGACAGCTGTTCAAGTTGCTTTTTTTTTTTTTTTTTTTTGTTTGAATGGTGTTTTAACGCCACTTTCAGCAATTTTTCAGCTATTTCATGGCGTCCAGTTTTTATTGGGGGAGGAAGCCGGAGTACCCGGAGAGAACCCCCGACCTGCGGTAGGAAAACTGGCAATCCTTGTCAATTAAGATTGGAGTCGAGTACACCCTGCCTGCAGTGAGAATCGAACCCGCAATCTCAGTGTTGACAGACCACGTGATCAATAGTAGACGAACTACCTAGACCACTCGGCCACCGAGGCCCCTGTTCAAGTTGCGTGCTTGAGCCTAACGCAGCAGGGTGTGCTCGAATCCAACTTTAATTGACAAGGATTGCCTGTTTTCCTGTAAAATGTCTGGGGTTTTTACTCCGTCTTCCTCCCTAATAAAATCTGGACCTCTTGCTATATCTGAATAATTCCTGAACGTGGAGTAAAACACGCTAAAACAAATAAATATAGCGGCACGAACAAATGTCTACACAGACGAAATAGTTCTGTAACTGCCGATCTGGACATATTGCAATTATACTAAAGATATTTTAACGGAATTTATTAACATGTACACACGGCCTTTCACTCACAAATGTAACATGTAACTCAAAAACTTCAGTTTGTGAGTCGGCCGAGTTTATAAATCAATAACACCCTTGAATTAACATGTATTAATTCTATTTTCTTCTCTTGCAGTGTTATCGGTCCTCAGTATGATCCTGTATTTTCTTAATTTAATTGTATTTCCATCAGAATAATTATTCCGTATTTTCATTTCTACTTCTTCTAAAGCTTAGAATTGATTCACCCTCGCCTTAATTTTTTTAAAATTATTTTTAATAAAAATGATGCAGTATATCTTTGCAATGTATTCAGTGAACATTTGACAGGCATATTGATAGCAAGTTTAGTTCTCCAATGTTCATTATTTCTTCTATTCATGGTTCGTGTGTATTAAAATAATAACTTTGACTTTAGTAAGTAAGTATCCATGTTTGAAGGATATACTCTATTTCATCCAATATGTTAGCAATACACTAAAGCTATTAAGATTTTTGAACATGTACTTATTTCATGATTCTATATGTGTATTTAAATAAGATGTGTTGTGGTTTGCTACATTAAAACTATAGACGATCTTGATTCTTTTAAACTTCACTTAAAGTATTTTGCATATTGTTTTAATTATTCAATTTATAAAATACAAAACAAAATGAACGGAAGTATTTTATCCCCAATCGCCATGCCAAAGTTCGTTGGTTATTACCGGGTACTCTTTAACATTTGAACGTTATGGTATACCTGAACAACTGCTGAAGTGGGCGTAAAACAACATTCAATTAAACAAACCAAATATGTATCCTGAATGTTGGTTAATAATCTGAAAAACATGAAAACAACGAGAAATTCGTTGATCTACTGGACAAATGATCCTTGGATACTTTCGGCAGTACATGAAGCCATGACGCCGTTTTATTTTTAACACTAAATGAAGCATTTACAAGCCAAAAAATGCCGAGAATAATCTACTTACTCTCTTGTTAAACCTCATTGGTGTGAATTTTTGTTCCATCAAAATGTCGTTAGATTATAAATATCCTAGCCAAGACATAGAGAGAGGGTGTTATTATTATTTGTAACAATTCAGACATCTTGTTGATTCTTCTTTGTATAAAACAATTTAATAAGTATATTTGTTTAACATGAGTTAATGCCCCTCTCAGCATTTGTTCAGCAGTATCATGGCGTCTTATTTAACTGGGAGAGGAAGACTAAATACCCTATAAAAAGACGCGACATTACACATTACAACAGACAATCCTTCGGGTGACATCAGTAATCAACAGTAGAGTACTAACTTATATTTCTCAATACATGTATATTATTCCCTAAGCGTTCAATGTTTTACGTGTGTATACAGTGATAAGAATAATAACTTCAATAAAAATTGATAATTAAATCTTAACCATGTATTGCATAGCACGTGCGTATATAGATGACGATATTCCTTACTGATCATGTTTTCATGCAGATTTTTAATTTTTTATTCTAATATGTCAAAATTTCAATAAATTTATCTCGCACATGCGCAAGTTAATTGTGGATGCATTCGGTTAAATTTTATTTAAGAAACTAAAATTTTTAAAGCATAATTATCGTTACTGTTAATAAATTCTGAATTCTGAGATTTGCATAATTCAATATTCCACGATTGAATTATGTTTCCACTACTCTAAATTATGTGGTTGGGGGGGGGGGGGGGCGTGGAACATACATTCACTAGCGCACATTTATATGCCGCTTTACTGTACAGATTACCGTATTTTTCATAATCAGTATCAAAATAATCGCTCGGGGAAAATATTCAAAATCTATCAAATGTATATACATAAAAACGAGTGCACAATGAATAGACAATTATTAACGTAAAAACTTAAAGTCGAGTAAACATTAGATTCAATTTTACAAATCACAATTGTAAATAATTACTTTGGAGAAATACAATACACGCCAACAACTTTGGGATATATAATTGATGATGCGCGTGAATTATCACAGTTTTAAAAACCAGTAATGTTGCAAACGAATTGCAATCAAGAAGTAATACATTAATATTCTAATGCAATTCTTGATGTAACGTCAAATCTGATTGGACAACGATACAAATTTCATGGCATCAATTCAACGCTTGATGCCGTCAAAAGTTAACGCAAGCGCAGACTGTATTTCCGGTAAATAAAAAATTTATATTTTAATCAGTTAATTTAGTTTTTTATGGCGTCGCATTAGAATGCAGATAACAGTACTGTATCTGAAGATTTGCCGGCATCAATTGGTGATTTGATGATCGGAAATATCTGCTTACTGGCTCCGCTTACAGTTATCTCCTGATTAAAGCCTGATCGCAAGACATCCTTTTGATGAGTGTTAGCATATACTAAAGTTGCGTTGCTATTACTTGTAAGATACTAAATTATCTTCAGCAAACGTTTTCTGCATTATTTTCACTATTTGAGTTTATTTTTAGTAATCATTATTAAGGATTTTTTTATACAAGTTTGCCTTAAATCCCATATAAGATTCTGAGACTTTTATATGGAAACACTGTTTTGCTATTAATTAAAGTAATATACTCATTTCCAATTGGAAAGATTTGCTTTTCCTTTGATTATTTTTCATTTTTTCCGCCGCTTTTGTAACCTTAGCAGTTTGAAACTTACGCGACATGTCATTTTAGTGTTTCAATATAAGGATTGGGTAAAACAACACTATTTAATACAACCCTGCAACAGTATTTTTTTTAGTTACGAAGTTATCTCCCCCAACATCGAAAACATTGGTATCGTGTAATCTCTGGAACCATGATAGAAAGAGAAAAAATAATTGATGAATGTAATTATTTGAACTGAAAAGACAACTATACATTTTTGTCAAACAATTTTAGGCAAAGCGTAAACGAGTTTTCCCTTGCAACATTTAACTTCTCATTTACGTCTAGGGTCCTTACAACATGTTATCCGGAGACATGACTTTAAAAATGGTCTCAAGATCAAAATTTAACAATGACTTTGACCTTGAACTGTGAACCTTGTAATAATTCCAACATGACATTCATTAAAGAAAGTGAAAAAGTTAATTCATATAAAATGTTTGTGATCTTGATCTTTGACATTGAACCTTGTATCGAAAAAAGCTCAAAAACTGCAAAGATACACTAAAAGTCAAATCACCAACACTGTGATTGGACCAAACAGTTTTTATGACTCCTTTAGGCACGTTACTCACATGGACAGTTTCGATAAAAACTTAATAGACCAAAATGTTAAAGTCATAAGCGATACAGACTTGGATTCTTTCCCATTGGTCATTTTGAGATCAAATACTGTCAAACTAGAAGTGCCCTTTTTTCACATATTTTTGTATCGGGGACGACCTTATCTGCTTACATTGCACCATTTTGTGACAACAAAGGTAATTTCACCTCCTTTTGGAAACTGTTCCTAGCAACTATCTAATTTTAATATCAGGGCATAAATGTATGTTGATTTTAGAAGTCTTTCGGTTGTAATAGCCATTAGCAACCTTGTTTTCAGGTTCAGGACGAAATTGGCTATAATTAAAAGTGACCTGGAATATTTGGAAAATTCTTCCAGTTTTCAATAATATCTTGTCCTATCTACCTATCTTATTTAGTAACCATTACCTTGACGCTGAGATCTCAAAATAAATAAGAGGCATGCTTCCGAATGTGTGATCTTATATTTAAATTTGGTTCAATCCTGTCTAAGATACGAGTTGGAATCCGAAATCTGTATTCCTGCACTATTTTTGTTTCTTATTATTAATTATGATATTGACTATAAATATGGTGAGCTCAAAATCATACCTCCCTGATTACCATTGTAAGGCAGCATGCCTCCCTGATTACCATTGTAAGGCAGCATACCTCCCTGATTACAATTGTCAGTAAGCATACCTCCCTCATTACTATTGTAAGTCAGCATACCTCCCTGATTACTACTGTAAGTCAGCATACCTCCGTGATTACTATTATAAGTCAGCGTACCTCCCTGATTACTACTGTAAGTCAGCATACCTCCGTGATTACTATTGTAAGTCAGCATACCTCCCTGATTACTACTGCAAGTCAGCATAGCTCCTGATTACTATTGTAAGTCAGCATACCTCCGTGATTACTATTGTAAGTCAGCATACCTCCCTGATTACTACTGTAAGTCAGCATACCTCCGTGATTACTATTGTAAGTCAGCATACCTCCCTGATTACTACTGTAAGTCAGCATACCTCCCTGATTACTACTGTAAGTCAGCATACCTCCGTGATTACTATTGTAAGTCAGCATACCTACCTGATTACTACTGAAAGTCAGCATACCTCCCTGATTACTAATGTAAGTCAGCAAACCTCCCTGATTACCATTGTAAGTCAGCATACCTCCCTGATTACTACTGTAAGTCAGCATACCTCCCTGATTACCATTGTAAGACAGCATATCTCCCTGAATACCATTGTAAGTCAGCATACCTCCCTGATTACTATTGTAAGTCAGCAAACCTCCCTGATTACCATTGTAAGTCAGCATACCTCCCTGATTACTACTGTAAGTCAGCATACCTCCTTGATTACTACTGTAAGTCAGCATACCTCCCTGATTACCATTGTAAGACAGCATATCTTACTGAATACCATTGTAAGTCAGCATACCTCCCTGATTACTACTGTAAGTCAGCATACCTCCCTGATTACCATTGTAAGACAGCATATCTCCCTGAATACCATTGTAAGTCAGCATACCTCCCTGATTACTATTGTAAGTCAGCAAACCTCCCTGAATACCATTGTAAGTCAGCATACCTCCCTGATTACTATTGTAAGTCAGCAAACCTCCCTGATTACCATTGTAAGTCAGCATACCTCCCTGATTTCTACTGTAAGTCAGCATACCTCCGTGATTATTATTGTAAGTCAGCATACCTACCTGATTACTACTGAAAGTCAGCAAACCTCCCTGATTACCATTGTAAGTCAGCATACCTCCCTGATTACTACTGTAAGTCAGCATACCTCCCTGATTACCATTGTAAGACAGCATATCTCCCTGAATACCATTGTAAGTCAGCATACCTCCCTGATTACTATTGTAAGTCAGCAAACCTCCCTGATTACCATTGTAAGTCAGCATACCTCCCTGATTACTACTGTAAGTCAGCATACCTCCCTGATTACCATTGTAAGACAGCATATCTCCCTGAATACCATTGTAAGTCAGCATACCTCCCTGATTACTACTGTAAGTCAGCATACCTCCCTGATTACCATTGTAAGACAGCATATCTCCCTGAATACCATTGTAAGTCAGCATACCTCCCTGATTACCATTGTAAGACAGCATATCTCCCTGATTACCATTGTAAGACAGCATACCTCCCTGATAACCATTGTAAGTCAACATACCTCCCTGATTACTATTGTAAGACAGCATACCTTCCTGATTACTATTGTAAGACAGCATACCTCCCTGATTACTACTGTAAGTCAGCATACATCCCTGATTATCATTGTAAGTCAGCATACCTCCCTGATTACCATTGTAAGACAGCGTACCTCCCTGATTACTACTGTAAGTCAGCAAACCTCCCTGATTACTATTGTAAGTCAGCATACCTCCCTGATTACTATTGTAAGACAGCATACCTCCCTGATAACCATTGTAAGACAACATAACTCCATGATTACTAATGTAAGTCAGTATACCTCCCTGATTACTATTGTAAGTCAGCAAACCTCCCTGATTACCATTGTAAGTCAGCATACCTCCCTGATTACTACTGTAAGTCAGCATACCTCCCTGATTACCATTGTAAGACAGCATATCTCCCTGAATACCATTGTAAGTCAGCATACCTCCCTGATTACTACTGTAAGTCAGCATACCTCCCTGATTACCATTGTAAGACAGCATATCTCCCTGAATACCATTGTAAGACAGCATACCTTCCTGATTACTATTGTAAGACAGCATACCTCCCTGATAACCATTGTAAGACAGCATACCTCCCTGATTACCATTGTAAGTCAGCATACCTCCCTGATTACTATTGTAAGACAGCATATCTCCCAAATTGCCATTGTAAGTCAGCATAAATCCCTGATAACCATTGTAAGTCAACATACCTCCTTGACTACTATTGTAAGTCAGCATACCCCCCTGATTACCATTGTAAGTCAGCATACCTCCCTGATAACCATTGTAAGTCAACATACCTCCCTGATTAATATTGTAAGTCAGCATACCTCCTTGATTACTATTGTAAGTCAGCATACTTCCCTGATTACTATTGTAAGACAGCATACCTCCCTGATTACCATTGTAAGTCAGCATATCTCCCTGATTACCATTGTAAGTCAGCATATCTCCCTGATTACCGTTGTAAGGCAGCATACCTCCCTGATTACCATTGTAAGTCAGTATACTTCCCTGATAACCATTGCAAGACAGCATACCTCCCTGAATACCATTGTTAGGCAGCACACCTCCCTGATTACCATTGTAAGTCAGCATACCTCCCTGATTACGATTGTAAGTCCGCATACCTCCCTGATTACCATTGTAAGTCAGCATACTTCCATGATTACCGTTGTAAGACAGCATACCTCCCTGATAACCATTGTAAGGTATCATACCTCCCTGATTACCATTGTACGGTAGCATACCTCCCTGATTACCATTGTAAGTCAGCATACCTCCCTGATTACAATTGTGAGTCAGCATACCATCCTGATTACCATTGTAAGCCAGCATACCTCCTTGATTACCCTTGTAAGTTAGCATACTTCCCTGATTACCATTGTAAGGTAGCATACCTCCCTGATTACCATTGTACGATAGCATACCTCCCTGATTACCATTGTTAGGCAGCATACCTCCCTGATTACCATTGTTAGGCAGCATACCTCTCTTATTACCATTGTAAGTCAGCATACCTCCTTGATTACCCTTGTAAGTCAAAATAGCTACATGATTACCCTTGTAAGTCAGCATACCTCCCTGATTACCATTGTTAGGCAGCACACCTCCCTGATTACCATTATTAGGCAGCATACCTCCCTGATTACCATTGTAAGTCAGCATACCTCCTTGATTACCCTTGTAAGTCAAAATAGCTACATGATTACCCTTGTAAGGCAGCATACCTCCTTGATTACCCTTGTAAGTCAAAATAGCTACATGATTACCCTTGTTAGGCAGCATACCTCCTTGATTACCCCTGTAAGTCAAAATAGCTACATGATTACCCTTGTAAGGCAGCATACCTCCCTGATTACCCTTGTAAGTCAGCATACCTCCTTGATTACCCTTGTAAGTCAAAATAGCTACATGATTACCCTTGTAAGGCAGCATACGTCCCTGATTACCCTTGTAAGTAAAGATAACTCCATGATTACCATTGTAAGTTACTTAAGCATCGATGAATACTATTGAAATATAAATAGCTAACATATATATATTTAAAAATCTTTCTCGAAACGTGAATTAAAATTAATAAAAACGTTAGAAATAATGTTAATAATATACGTGTAATTAGACTTCTAAAGATGTCTCATAAAAAATTGTCGCATTTGAGTATACGGTATGTTATATTTTATTTTCGTGTTTTACAGAATTCCGTATCAAGGAAAACATTATTAAATAAATCTTGCATAACAGGACGAGATATTTATTGATCAGGCGTGTCAACACGGGGGGGGGGCAGTTGATCACAGTCACGAGGGTGTTAAGGTAGTTAGTCGATGGTGTTTGGTTGCTTGACTCGATCGTCATACTTGATAATTGTGTACAGAGGATTTAGAGTGGTTTCTTGATACGATCGTCATACTTGATAATTGCGAATGACAGTGTTAGGTGGTGTCTTGACACGATCGTCATACTTGATAATTGCGTACTGACAGTATTAGGTGGTTTCTTGATACGATCGTCATACTTAATAATTGTGAACAGACGTTTTAAGGTGGTTTCTTGACACGATCGTCATACTTGATAATTGTGTACTGTCAGTGTTAGGTGGTTTCTTGACACGATCGTCATACCTGATAATTGTGTAATGACTGTGTTAGGTGGTTTCTTGACACGATCGTCATACTTGATAATTGTGTACTGTCAGTGTTAGGTGGTTTCTTGACACGATCGTCATACTTGATAATTGTGTACTGTCAGTGTTAGGTGGTTTCTTGACACGATCGTCTTACCTGATAATTGTGTAATGACTGTGTTACATGGCTGCTCGACACGATCATCATACCTGATAATTGTGAACTGACCGTGTTACGTCGTTGCTCAACACGATCGGAATTCTTGAACATTTTGTCCTTACGGTGTTAGGTGGTTTCTTGACAAGATTTTCATACCTGATAAATGTGTTCTGACGGCGATATTTATCTGCTTGACACGATCGGCATAATTGATAATTGTGAACTGACTGTGTTACGTCGTTGCTTAACACGATCGGAATACTTGAACAGTTTGTCCTCACGGTGTTAGGTGGTGGCTTGACCCGATCGGCATACTTGATAATTATGACCTGACGGTTTTAACTGGTTGCTTGACACAATCGTCATACTCGATAAGGGTGTGCTGACAGTGTTAGGTGGTTGCTTGACACGATCGGCATACTTGACAATTGTATACTCACGTTTGAAGAGGGTTTCTTGACTCGATCGTCATACTTGATAATTGTGCTTTGACGGTGATGTGTGTCTGCTTGAGACGATCGGCATACTTGATAATTAAGTACTGACGGTGTTAGGTGGTTGCTTGACACGATCGGCATAGTTGATTATTGTGTACTGACGGTGTTACGTGGGTGCTCAACGCGATCGCAATATTTGAACATTTTGTGCTGACGGTGTTAGATGGTGGCTTGAAACTATCGGCATGCTTGATAATTGTGTACTGACTACGTTACGTGATTGCTCCAGACTATCGGCATACTAGACAATTAGGTGATGAAGGTGTTACGTGGCTGCTTGACGCGATCTGCATACTTGAAAATTGTTCCCTGACGGTGTAAATTGTTTGCTTGACACGATAGGCATACTTCATGTACTTGATAATTGTGTCCTGACGGTGTTAGGTGGTTGTTTGACACATTCGGCATACTTAACAATTGTGTCCTGACGGTGTTAGGTGGTTGTTTGAAACATTCGGCATACTTGATAATTGTGTCCTGATGGTGTTAGGTGGTTGTTTGACACATTCGGCATACTTGATAATTGTGTCCTGACGGTGTTAGGTGGTTGTTTGACACATTCGGCATACTTGATAATTGTGTCCTGACGGTGTTAGGTGGTTGGTTGACACATTCGGCATACTTGATAATTGTGTCCTGACGGTGTTAGGTGGTTGTTTGACACATTCGGCATACTTAACAATTGTGTCCTGACGGTGTTAGGTGGTTGTTGGACACATTCGGCATACTTAACAATTGTGTCCTGACGGCGTTAGGTGGTTGTTTGACACATTTGGCATACTTGATAATTGTGTCCTGACGGTGTTAGGTGGTTGTTTGACACATTCGGCATACTTGATAATTGTGTCCTGACTGTGTTAGATGACATTCGGCATACTTGATAATTGTGTCCTGACGGTGTTAGGTGGTTGTTTGACACATTCGGCATACTTGATAATTGTGTCCTGACGGTGTTAGGTGGACACATTCGTCATACTTGACAATTGTGTCCTGACGGTGTTAGGTGGTTGTTTGACACATTCGGCATACTTAACAATTGTGTCCTGACGGTGTTAGGTGGTTGTTTGACACATTCGGCATACTTAACAATTGTGTCCTGACGGTGTTAGGTGGTTGTTTGAAACATTCGGCATACTTGATAATTGTGTCCTGATGGTGTTAGGTGGTTGTTTGACACATTCGGCATACTTGATAATTGTGTCCTGACGGTGTTAGGTGGTTGTTTGACACATTCGGCATACTTGATAATTGTGTCCTGACGGTGTTAGGTGGTTGGTTGACACATTCGGCATACTTGATAATTGTGTCCTGACGGTGTTAGGTGGTTGTTTGACACATTCGGCATACTTAACAATTGTGTCCTGACGGTGTTAGGTGGTTGTTGGACACATTCGGCATACTTAACAATTGTGTCCTGACGGCGTTAGGTGGTTGTTTGACACATTTGGCATACTTGATAATTGTGTCCTGACGGTGTGAGGTGGTTGTTTGACACATTCGTCATACTTGATAATTGTGTCCTGACTGTGTTAGATGACATTCGGCATACTTGATAATTGTGTCCTGACGGTGTTAGGTGGTTGTTTGACACATTCGGCATACTTGATAATTGTGTCCTGACGGTGTTAGGTGGACACATTCGTCATACTTGACAATTGTGTCCTGACGGTGTTAGGTGGTTGTTTGACACATTCGGCATACTTAACAATTGTGTCCTGACGGTGTTAGGTGGTTGTTTGACACATTCGGCATACTTAACAATTGTGTCCTAACGGTGTTAGGTGGTTGTTTGACACATTCGGCATAATTGATAATTGTGTCCTTATGGTGTTAGGTGGTTGTTTGACTAATTCGGCATACTTAACAATTGTGTCCTGACGGTGTTAGGTGGTTGTTTGACACCGTCGGCATACTTAACAATTGTGTCCTGACGGTGTTAGGTGGTGGTTTGAAACATTCGGCATACTTGATAATTGTGTCCTGATGGTGTTAGGTGGTTGTTTGACACATTCGGCATACTAGTACTTGATAATTGTGTCCTGACGGTGTTAGGTGGTTGTTTGACACATTCGGCATACTTGATAGTTGTGTCCTGACGGTGTTAGGTGGTTGTTTGACACATTCGGCATACTTGATAATTGTGTCCTGACGGTGTTAGGTGGTTGTTTGACACATTCGGCGTACTTAACAATTGTGTCCTGACGGTGTTAGGTGGTTGTTTGACATATTCGGCATACTTAACAATTGTGTCCTGACGGCGTTAGGTGGTTGTTTGACACATTTGGCATACTTGATAATTGTGTCCTGACGGTGTTAGGTGGTTGTTTGACACATTCGTCATACTTGATAATTGTGTCCTGACTGTGTTAGGTGGACACATTCGGCATACTTGATAATTGTGTCCTGACGGTGTTAGGTGGTTGTTTGACACATTCGGCATACTTGATAATTGTGTCCTGACGGTGTTAGGTGGTTGTTTGACACATTCGGCATACTTAACAATTGTGTCCTGACGGTGTTAGGTGGTTGTTTGACACATTCGGCATACTTAACAATTGTGTCCTGACGGTGTTAGGTGGTTGTTGGACACATTCGGCATACTTAACAATTGTGTCCTGACGGTGTTAGGTGGTTGTTTGACACATTCGGCATAATTGATAATTGTGTCCTTATGGTGTTAAGTGGTTGTTTGACTAATTCGGCATACTTAACAATTGTGTCCTGACGGTGTTAGGTGGTTGTTTGACACCGTCGGCATACTTAACAATTGTGTCCTGACGGTGTTAGTTGGTTGTTTGACACATTCGGCATACTTGATAATTGTTTCCTGACGGTGTTAGGTGGTTGTTTGACACATTCGGCATACTTGATAATTGTGTCCTGACGGTGTTAGGTGGTTGTTTGACACATTCGGCATACTTGATAATTGTGTCCTGACGGTGTTAGGTGGTTGTTTGCTACATTCGGCATACTTAACAAATGTGTCCTGACGGTGTTAGGTGGTTGTTTGACACATTCGGCATACTTAACAATTGTGTCCTGACGGCGTTAGGTGGTTGTTTGACACATTCGGCATACTTAATAATTGTGTCCTGACGGTGTTAGGTGGTTGTTAGACACATTCGGCATACTTAACAATTGTGTCCTGACGGTGTTAGGTGGTTGTTTTACACATTCGTCATACTTAACAATTGTGTCCTGACGGTGTTAGGTGGTTGTTTAACTCATTCGGCATACTTAACAATTGTGTCCTGACGGTGTTAGGTGGTTGTTTTACACATTCGTCATACTTAACAATTGTGTCCTGACGGTGTTAGGTGGTTGTTTGACTCATTCGGCATACTTAACAACTATGTACTGACGGTGTTAGGTGGTTGTTTGACACATTCGGCATACTTAACAATTGTGTCCTGACGGTGTTAGGTGGTTGTTAGACACATTCGGCATACTTAACAATTGTGTCCTGACGGTGTTAGGTGGTTGTTTTACACATTCGGCATACTTGATAATTGTGTCCTGACGGTGTTAGGTGGTTGTTTGACACATTCGGCATACTTAACAATTGTGTCCTGACGGTGTTAGGTGGTTGTTGGACACATTCGGCATACTTAACAATTGTGTCCTGACGGTGTTAGGTGGTTGTTAGACACATTCGGCATACTTAACAATTGTGTCCTGACGGTGTTAGGTGGTTGTTTTACACATTCGTCATACTTAACAATTGTGTCCTGACGGTGTTAGGTGGTTGTTTTACACATTCGGCATACTTGATAATTGTGTCCTGACGGTGTTAGGTGGTTGTTTTACTCATTCGGCATACTTAACAATTGTGTCCTGACGGTGTTAGGTGGTTGTTTTACACAATCGGCATACTTGATAATTGTGTCATGACGGTGTTAGGTGGTTGTTTTACTCATTCGGCATACTTAACAATTGTGTCCTGACGGTGTTAGGTGGTTGTTTGACTCATTCGGCATACTTAACAATTGTGTCCTGACGGTGTTAGGTGGTTGTTTGACACATTCGGCATACTTAACAATTGTGTCCTGACGGTGTTAGGTGGTTGTTTTACACATTCGGCATACTTAACAATTGTGTCCTGACGGTGTTAGGTGGTTGTTTTACACATTCGTCATACTTAACAATTGTGTCCTGACGGTGTTAGGTGGTTGTTTGACTCATTCGGCATACTTGATAATTGTGTCCTGACGGTGTTAGGTGTTTGTTTTACACATTCGGCATACTTAACAATTGTGTACTGACGGTGTTAGGTGGTTGTTTGACACATTCGGCATACTTAACAATTGTGTCCTGACGGTGTTAGGTGGTTGTTTGACACATTCGGAATACTTAACAATTGTGTCCTGACGGTGTTAGGTGGTTGTTTGACACATTCGGCATAATTGATAATTGTGTCCTTATGGTGTTAGGTGGTTGTTGGACACATTCGGCATACTTAACAATTGTGTCCTGACGGTGTTAGGTGGTTGTTTGACACCGTCGGCATACTTAACAATTGTGTCCTGACGGTGTTAGTTGGTTGTTTGACACATTCGGCATACTTGATAATTGTGTCCTGACGGTGTTAGGTGGTTGTTTGACACATTCGGCATACTTGATAATTGAGTCCTGACGGTGTTAGGTGGTTGTTTGACACATTCGGCATACTTAATAATTGTGTCCTGACGGTGTTAGGTGGTTGTTTGACACATTCGGCATACTTGATAATTGTGTCCTGACGGTGTTAGGTGGTTGTTTGACACATTCGGCATACTTAACAATTGTGTCCTGACGGTGTTAGGTGGTTATTTGACACATTCGTTATACTTAACAATTGTGTCCTGACGGTGTTAGGTGGTTGTTTGACACATTCGGTATACTTAACAATTGTGTCCTGACGGTGTTAGGTGGTTGTTTGACACATTCGGCATACTTGATAATTGTGTCCTGACGGTGTTAGGTGGTTGTTTGACACATTCGGCATACTTAACAATTGTGTCCTGACGGTGTTAGGTCGTTGTTTGACACATTCGGGATACTTTACAATTGTGTCCTGACGGTGTTAGGTGGTTGTTTGACACCGTCGACATACTTAACAATTGTGCCCTGACGGTGTTAGGTGGTTGTTTGAAACATTCGGCATACTTGATAATTGTGTCCTGATGGTGTTAGGTGGTTGTTTGACACATTCGGCATACTTGATAATTGTGTCCTGACGGTGTTAGGTGGTTGTTTGACACCGTCGGCATACTTAACAATTGTGTCCTGACGGTGTTAGGTGGTTGTTTGAAACATTCGGCATACTTGATAATTGTGTCCTTATGGTGTTAGGTGGTTGTTGGACACATTCGGCATACTTAACAATTGTGTCCTGACGGTGTTAGGTGGTTGTTTGACACCGTCGGCATACTTAACAATTGTGTCCTGACGGTGTTAGTTGGTTGTTTGACACATTCGGCATACTTGATAATTGTGTCCTGACGGTGTTAGGTGGTTGTTTGACTCATTCGGCATACTTAACAATTGTGTCCTGACGGTGTTAGGTGGTTGTTTTACACATTCGTCATACTTAACAATTGTGTCCTGACGGTGTTAGGTGGTTGTTTTACACATTCGGCATACTTAACAATTGTGTCCTGACGGTGTTAGGTGGTTGTTTTACACATTCGTCATACTTAACAATTGTGTCCTGACGGTGTTAGGTGGTTGTTTGACACATTCGGCATACTTAACAATTGTGTCCTGACGGTGTTAGGTGGTTGTTTGACACAATCGGTATACTTGATAATTGTGTACTGACGGTGTTAGGTGGTTGTTTGACACAATCGGCATACTTAACAATTGTGTCCTGACGGTGTTAGGTGGTTGTTTGACACATTCGGCATAGTTAACAATTGTGTCCTGACGGTGTTAGGTGGTTGTTTGACACATTCGGCATACTTAACAATTGTGTCCTGACGGTGTTAGGTGGTTGTTTGACACATTCGGCATACTTAACAATTGTGTCCTGACGGTGTTAGGTGGTTGTTTGACACATTCGGCATACTTAACAATTGTGTCCTGACGGTGTTAGGTGGTTGTTTGACACATTCGGAATACTTAACAATTGTGTCCTGACGGTGTTAGGTGGTTGTTTGACACATTCGGCATAATTGATAATTGTGTCCTTATGGTGTTAGGTGGTTGTAGGACACATTCGGCATACTTAACAATTGTGTCCTGACGGTGTTAGGTGGTTGTTTGACACCGTCGGCATACTTAACAATTGTGTCCTGACGGTGTTAGTTGGTTGTTTGACACATTCGGCATACTTGATAATTGTGTCCTGACGGTGTTAGGTGGTTGTTTGACACATTCGGCATACTTGATAATTGTGTCCTGACGGTGTTAGGTGGTTGTTTGACACATTCGGCATACTTAATAATTGTGTCCTGACGGTGTTAGGTGGTTGTTTGACACATTCGGCATACTTGATAATTGTGTCCTGACGGTGTTAGGTGGTTGTTTGACACATTCGGCATACTTAACAATTGTGTCCTGACGGTGTTAGGTGGTTATTTGACACATTCGTTATACTTAACAATTGTGTCCTGACGGTGTTAGGTGGTTGTTTGACACATTCGGTATACTTAACAATTGTGTCCTGACGGTGTTAGGTGGTTGTTTGACACATTCGGCATACTTGATAATTGTGTCCTGACGGTGTTAGGTGGTTGTTTGACACATTCGGCATACTTAACAATTTTGTCCTGACGGTGTTAGGTGGTTGTTTTACACATTCGTCATACTTAACAATTGTGTCCTGACGGTGTTAGGTGGTTGTTTGACACATTCGGCATACTTAACAATTGTGTCCTGACGGTGTTAGGTGGTTGTTTGACACATTCGGCATACTTAACAATTGTGTCCTGACGGTGTTAGGTGGTTGTTTGACACATTCGGCATAGTTAACAATTGTGTCCTGACGGTGTTAGGTGGTTGTTTGACACATTCGGCATACTTAACAATTGTGTCCTGACGGTGTTAGGTGGTTGTTTGACACCGTCGGCATACTTAACAATTGTGTCCTGACGGTGTTAGGTCGTTGTTTGACACATTCGGGATACTTTACAATTGTGTCCTGACGGTGTTAGGTGGTTGTTTGACACCGTCGACATACTTAACAATTGTGCCCTGACGGTGTTAGGTGGTTGTTTGAAACATTCGGCATACTTGATAATTGTGTCCTGATGGTGTTAGGTGGTTGTTTGACACATTCGGCATACTTGATAATTGTGTCCTGACGGTGTTAGGTGGTTGTTTGACACCGTCGGCATACTTAACAATTGTGTCCTGACGGTGTTAGGTGGTTGTTTGAAACATTCGGCATACTTGATAATTGTGTCCTTATGGTGTTAGGTGGTTGTTGGACACATTCGGCATACTTAACAATTGTGTCCTGACGGTGTTAGGTGGTTGTTTGACACCGTCGGCATACTTAACAATTGTGTCCTGACGGTGTTAGTTGGTTGTTTGACACATTCGGCATACTTGATAATTGTGTCCTGACGGTGTTAGGTGGTTGTTTGACTCATTCGGCATACTTAACAATTGTGTCCTGACGGTGTTAGGTGGTTGTTTTACACATTCGTCATACTTAACAATTGTGTCCTGACGGTGTTAGGTGGTTGTTTTACACATTCGGCATACTTAACAATTGTGTCCTGACGGTGTTAGGTGGTTGTTTTACACATTCGTCATACTTAACAATTGTGTCCTGACGGTGTTAGGTGGTTGTTTGACACATTCGGCATACTTAACAATTGTGTCCTGACGGTGTTAGGTGGTTGTTTGACACAATCGGTATACTTGATAATTGTGTACTGACGGTGTTAGGTGGTTGTTTGACACAATCGGTATACTTAACAATTGTGTCCTGACGGTGTTAGGTGGTTGTTTGACACATTCGGCATAGTTAACAATTGTGTCCTGACGGTGTTAGGTGGTTGTTTGACACATTCGGCATACTTAACAATTGTGTCCTGACGGTGTTAGGTGGTTGTTTGACACATTCGGCATACTTAACAATTGTGTCCTGACGGTGTTAGGTGGTTGTTTGACACATTCGGCATACTTAACAATTGTGTCCTGACGGTGTTAGGTGGTTGTTTGACACATTCGGAATACTTAACAATTGTGTCCTGACGGTGTTAGGTGGTTGTTTGACACATTCGGCATAATTGATAATTGTGTCCTTATGGTGTTAGGTGGTTGTAGGACACATTCGGCATACTTAACAATTGTGTCCTGACGGTGTTAGGTGGTTGTTTGACACCGTCGGCATACTTAACAATTGTGTCCTGACGGTGTTAGTTGGTTGTTTGACACATTCGGCATACTTGATAATTGTGTCCTGACGGTGTTAGGTGGTTGTTTGACACATTCGGCATACTTGATAATTGTGTCCTGACGGTGTTAGGTGGTTGTTTGACACATTCGGCATACTTAATAATTGTGTCCTGACGGTGTTAGGTTGTTGTTTGACACATTCGGCATACTTGATAATTGTGTCCTGACGGTGTTAGGTGGTTGTTTGACACATTCGGCATACTTAACAATTGTGTCCTGACGGTGTTAGGTGGTTATTTGACACATTCGTTATACTTAACAATTGTGTCCTGACGGTGTTAGGTGGTTGTTTGACACATTCGGTATACTTAACAATTGTGTCCTGACTGTGTTAGGTAGTTGTTTGACACATTCGGCATACTTGATAATTGTGTCCTGACGGTGTTAGGTGGTTGTTTGACACATTCGGCATACTTAACAATTGTGTCCTGACGGTGTTAGGTGGTTGTTTTACACATTCGTCATACTTAACAATTGTGTCCTGACGGTGTTAGGTGGTTGTTTGACACATTCGGCATACTTAACAATTGTGTCCTGACGGTGTTAGGTGGTTGTTTGACACATTCGGCATACTTAACAATTGTGTCCTGACGGTGTTAGGTGGTTGTTTGACACATTCGGCATAGTTAACAATTGTGTCCTGACGGTGTTAGGTGGTTGTTTGACACATTCGGCATACTTAACAATTGTGTCCTGACGGTGTTAGGTGGTTGTTTGACACATTCGGCATACTTAACAATTGTGTCCTGACGGTGTTAGGTGGTTTTTTGACACATTCGGCATACTTAACAATTGTGTCCTGACGGTGTTAGGTGGTTGTTTGACACATTCGGAATACTTAACAATTGTGTCCTGACGGTGTTAGGTGGTTGTTTGACACATTCGGCATAATTGATAATTGTGTCCTTATGGTGTTAGGTGGTTGTTGGACACATTCGGCATACTTAACAATTATGTCCTGACGGTGTTAGGTGGTTGTTTGACACCGTCGGCATACTTAACAATTGTGTCCTGACGGTGTTAGTTTGTTGTTTGACACATTCGGTATACTTGATAATTGTGTCCTGACGGTGTTAGGTGACTGTTTGACACATTCGGCATACTTGATAATTGTGTCCTGACGGTGTTAGGTGGTTGTTTGACACATTCGGCATACTTAATAATTGTGTCCTGACGGTGTTAGGTGGTTGTTTGACACATTCGGCATACTTGATAATTGTGTCCTGACGGTGTTAGGTGGTTGTTTGACACATTCGGCATACTTAACAATTGTGTCCTGACGGTGTTAGGTGGTTATTTGACACATTCGTTATACTTAACAATTGTGTCCTGACGGTGTTAGGTGGTTGTTTGACACATTCGGTATACTTAACAATTGTGTCCTGACGGTGTTAGGTGGTTGTTTGACACATTCGGCATACTTGATAATTGTGTCCTGACGGTGTTAGGTGGTTGTTTGACACATTCGGCATACTTAACAATTGTGTCCTGACGGTGTTAGGTGGTTGTTTGACACATTCGGCATACTTAACAATTGTGTCCTGACGGTGTTAGGTGGTTGTTTGACACATTCGTTATACTTAACAATTGTGTTCTGACGGTGTTAGGTTGTTGTTTGACACATTCGGCATACTTAACAATTGTGTCCTGACGGTGTCAGGTGGTTGTTTGACACATTCGGCATACTTAACAATTGTGTCCTGACGGTGTTAGGTGGTTGTTTGACACATTCGGCATAATTGATAATTGTGTCCTTATGGTGTTAGGTGGTTGTTTGACACATTCGGCATACTTAACAATTGTGTCCTGACGGTGTTAGGTGGATGTTTGACACCGTCGTCATACTTAACAATTGTGTCCTGACGGTGTTAGTTGGTTGTTTGACACATTCAGCATACTTGATAATTGTGTCCTGACGGTGTTAGGTGGTCGTTTGACACATTCGGCATACTTGATAATTGTGTCCTTATGGTGTTAGGTGGTTGTTTGACACATTCGGCATACTTAACCATTGTGTCCTGACGGTGTTAGGTGGATGTTTGACACCGTCGTCATACTTAACAATTGTGTCCTGACGGTGTTAGTTGGTTGTTTGACACATTCGGCATACTTGATAATTGTGTCCTGACGGTGTTAGGTGGTCGTTTGACACATTCGGCATACTTGATAATTGTGTCCTGACGGTGTTAGGTGGTTGTTTGACACATTCGGCATACTTGATAATTGTGTCCTGACGGTGTTAGGTGGTTGTTTGACACATTCGGCATACTTGATAATTGTGTCCTGACGGTGTTAGGTGGTTGTTTGACACATTCGGCATACTTAACAAATGTGTCCTGACGGTGTTAGGTGGTTGTTTGACACATTCGGCATACTTAACAATTGTGTCCTGACGGTGTTAGGTGGTTATTTGACACATTCGTTATACTTAACAATTGTGTCCTGACGGTGTTAGGTGGTTGTTTGACACATTCGGTATGCTTAACAATTGTGTCCTGACGGTGTTAGGTGGTTGTTTGACACATTCGGCATACTTGATAATTGTGTCCTGACGGTGTTAGGTGGTTATTTGACACATTCGGCATACTTAACAATTGTGTCCTGACGGTGTTAGTTGGTTGTTTGACACATTCGGCATACTTGATAATTGTGTCCTGACGGTGTTAGGTGGTTATTTGACACATTCGGCATACTTAACAATTGTGTCCTGACGGTGTTAGGTGGTTGTTTGACACATTCGGTATACTTAACAATTGTGTCCTGACGGTGTTAGGTGGTTGTTTGACACATTCGGCATACTTAACAATTGTGTCCTGACGGTATTAGGTGGTTGTTTGACACATTCGGCATACTTAACAATTGTGTCCTGACGGTGTTAGGTGGTTGTTTGACACATTCGGCATACTTAACAATTGTGTCCTGACGGTGTTAGGTGGTTGTTTGACACATTCGGCATACTTAACAATTGTGTCCTGACGGTGTTAGGTGGTTGTTTGACACCGTCGGTATACTTAACAATTGTGTCCTGACGGTGTAAGGTGGTTGTTTGACACATTCGGCATACTTGATAATTGTGTCCTAGACGGTGTTAGGTGGTTGTTTGACACATTCGGCATACTTGATAATTGTGTCCTGACGGTGTTAGGTTGTTGTTTGACACATTCGGCATACTTGATAATTGTGTCCTGACGGTGTTAGGTGGTTGTTTGACACATTCGGCATACTTGATAATTGTGTCCTGACGGTGTTAGGTGGTTGTTTGACACAATCGGCATACTTAACAATTGTGTCCTGACGGTGTAAGGTGGTTTTTAGACACATTCGGCATACTTAACAATTGTGTACTGACGGTGTTAGGTGGTTGTTTGACACATTCTGCATACTTAACAATTGTGTACTGAGGGTGTTAGGTGGTTGTTTGACACAATCGGTATACTTGATAATTGTGTACTGACGGCGTTAGGTGGTTGTTTGACACAATCGGAATACTTGATAATTGTGTACTGACGGTGTTGGGTGGTTGTTTGACACAATCGGTATACTTGATAATTGTGTCCTGACGCTGTTAGGTGGTTGTTTGACACAATCGGTATACTTGATAATTTTGTACTGACGGTGTTAGTTGGTTGTTTGACACAATCGGTATACTTGATAATTGTGTCCTGACGGTGTAAGGTGGTTGTTTGATACATTCGGTATACTTGATAATTGTGTACTGACGGTGTAAGGTGGTTGTTTGACACAATCGGTACACTTGATAATTGTGTCCTGACGGTGTAAGGTGGTTGTTTGACACATTCGGTATACTTGATAATTGTGTACTGACGGTGTCAGGTGGTTGTTTGACACAATCGGTATACTTGATAATTGTGTACTGACGGCGTTAGGTGGTTGTTTGACACATTCGGTATACTTGATAATTGTGTCCTGACGGTGTTAGGTGGTTGTTTGACACATTCGGTATGCTTGATTATTGTGTACTGACGGCGTTAGGTGGTTGTTTGACACAATCGGTATACTTGATAATTGTGTCCTGACGGTGTTAGGTGGTTGTTTGACACATTCGGTATACTTGATAATTGTGTACTGAGGGTGTTAGGTGGTTGTTTGACACAATCGGTATACTTGATAATTGTGTACTGACGGCGTTAGGTGTCTGTTTGACACATTCGGGATACTTGATAATTGTGTACTGACGGTGTAAGGTGGTTGTATGACACAATCGGTATACTTGATAATTGTGTACTCACGGTGTAAGGTGGTTGTTTGACACAATCGGTATACTTGATAATTGTGTCCTGACGGTGTTAGGTGGTTGTTTGACACAATCGGTATACTTTATAATTGTGTACTGACGTTGTTAGGTGGTTGTTTGACACAATCGGTATACTTTATAATTGTGTACTGATGGTGTTAGGTGGTTGTTTGACACATTCGGTATACTTGATAATTGTGTACTGACGGTGTAAGGTGGTTGTTTGACACAATCGGTATACTTGATAATTGTGTCCTGACGGTGTTAGGTGGTTGTTTGACACAATCGGTATACTTGATAATTGTGTCCTGACGGTGTTAGGTGGTTGTTTGACACATTCGGTATACTTGATAATTGTGTACTGACGATTTTAGTTGGTTGTTTGACACAATCGGTATATTTGATAATTTTGTACTGACGGTGTTAGGTGGTTGTTTGACACAATCGGTATACTTGATAATTGTGTACTGACGGCGTTAGTTGGTTGTTTGACACAATCGGTATACTTTATAATTGTGTACTGACGGCGTTAGGTAGTTGGTTGACACAATCGGTATACTTTATAATTGTGTACTGACGGCGTTAGGTAGTTGGTTGACACATTCGGTATACTTAACAATTGTGTACTGACGGCGTTAGGTGGTTGGTTGACACAATCGGTATACTTAACAATTATGTCCTGACGGTGTTAGGTGGTTGTTTGACACAATCGGTATACTTGATAATTGTGTACTGACGGTGTTAGGTGGTTGTTTGACACAATCGGTATACTTTATAATTGTGTCCTGACGGTGTTAGTTGGTTGTTTGACACAATCGGTATACTTAACAATTGTGTCCTGACGGTGTCAGGTGGTTGTTTGACACAATCGGTATACTTGATAATTGTGTACTGACGGCGTTAGGTGGTTGTTTGACACAATCGGTATACTTTATAATTGTGTACTGACGGCGTTAGGTGGTTGTTTGACACAATCGGTATACTTGTTAATTGTGTACTGACGGCGTTAGGTGGTTGTTTGACACAATCGGTATAATTTATAATTGTGTACTGACGGTGTTAGGTGGTTGTTTGACAGAATCGGTGTACTTTATAATTGTGTCCTGACGGTGTTAGGTGGTTGTTTGACACATTCGGTATACTTAACAATTGTGTACTGATGGTGTAAGGTGGTTGTTTGACACAATCGGTATAATTTATAATTGTGTAGTGACGGTGTTAGGTGGTTGTTTGACACAATCGGTGTACTTTATAATTGTGTCCTGACGATGTTAGGTGGTTGTTTGACACATTCGGTATACTTAACAATTGTGTACTGACGGTGTTAGGTGGTTGTTTGACACATTCGGTATACTTGATAATTGTGTCCTGACGGTGTAAGGTGGTTGTTTGACACAATCGGTATACTTGATAATTGTGTACTGATGGTGTAAGGTGGTTGTTTGACACAATCGGTATACTTTATAATTGTGTACTGATGGTGTAAGGTGGTTGTTTGACACAATCGGTATACTTTATAATTGTGTACTGATGGTGTTAGGTGGTTGTTTGACACATTCGGTATACTTGATAATTGTGTACTGACGGTGTAAGGTGGTTGTTTGACACAATCGGTATACTTGATAATTGTGTCCTGACGGTGTTAGGTGGTTGTTTGACACATTCGGTATACTTGATAATTGTGTACTGACGATTTTAGTTGGTTGTTTGACACAATCGGTATACTTAACTATTGTGTACTGACGGCGTTAGTTGGTTGTTTGACACAATCGGTATACTTTATAATTGTGTACTGACGGCGTTAGGTGGTTGTTTGACACAATCGGTATACTTAACAATTGTGTCCTGACGGTGTTAGTTGGTTGTTTGACACAATCGGCATACTTGATAATTGTGTGTGTGTACTGACGGCGTTAGGTGGTTGTTTGACACAATCGGTATACTTTATAATTGTGTACTGACGGTGTAAGGTGGTTGTTTGACACAATCGGTATACTTGATAATTGTGTCCTGACGGTGTTAGGTGGTTGTTTGACACAATCGGTATACTTGATAATTGTGTCCTGACGGTGTTAGGTGGTTGTTTGACACATTCGGTATACTTGATAATTGTGTACTGACGATTTTAGTTGGTTGTTTGACACAATCGGTATATTTGATAATTTTGTACTGACGGTGTTAGGTGGTTGTTTGACACAATCGGTATACTTGATAATTGTGTACTGACGGCGTTAGTTGGTTGTTTGACACAATCGGTATACTTTATAATTGTGTACTGACGGCGTTAGGTAGTTGGTTGACACATTCGGTATACTTAACAATTGTGTACTGACGGCGTTAGGGGGTTGGTTGACACAATCGGTATACTTAACAATTATGTCCTGACGGTGTTAGGTGGTTGTTTGACACAATCGGTATACTTGATAATTGTGTACTGACGGTGTTAGGTGGTTGTTTGACACAATCGGTATACTTTATAATTGTGTCCTGACGGTGTTAGTTGGTTGTTTGACACAATCGGTATACTTAACAATTGTGTCCTGACGGTGTCAGGTGGTTGTTTGACACAATCGGTATACTTGATAATTGTGTACTGACGGCGTTAGGTGTTTGTTTGACACAATCGGTATACTTAACAATTGTGTACTGATGGTGTAAGGTGGTTGTTTGACACAATCGGTATAATTTATAATTGTGTAGTGACGGTGTTAGGTGGTTGTTTGACACAATCGGTGTACTTTATAATTGTGTCCTGACGATGTTAGGTGGTTGTTTGACACATTCGGTATACTTAACAATTGTGTACTGACGGTGTTAGGTGGTTGTTTGACACATTCGGTATACTTGATAATTGTGTCCTGACGGTGTAAGGTGGTTGTTTGACACAATCGGTATACTTGATAATTGTGTACTGATGGTGTAAGGTGGTTGTTTGACACAATCGGTATACTTTATAATTGTGTACTGATGGTGTAAGGTGGTTGTTTGACACAATCGGTATACTTTATAATTGTGTACTGATGGTGTTAGGTGGTTGTTTGACACATTCGGTATACTTGATAATTGTGTACTGACGGTGTAAGGTGGTTGTTTGACACAATCGGTATACTTGATAATTTTGTACTGACGGTGTTAGGTGGTTGTTTGACACAATCGGTATACTTAACTATTGTGTACTGACGGCGTTAGTTGGTTGTTTGACACAATCGGTATACTTTATAATTGTGTACTGACGGCGTTAGGTGGTTGTTTGACACAATCGGTATACTTAACAATTGTGTCCTGACGGTGTTAGTTGGTTGTTTGACACAATCGGCATACTTGATAATTGTGTGTGTGTACTGACGGCGTTAGGTGGTTGTTTGACACAATCGGTATACTTTATAATTGTGTACTGACGGCGTTAGGTGGTTGTTTGACACAATCGGTATACTTGATAATTGTGTACTGACGGTGTAAGGTGGTTGTTTGACACAATCGGTATACTTGATAATTGTGTACTGACTGTGTTAGGTGGTTGTTTGACACAATCGGTATACTTAACAATTGTGTACTGACGGTGTAAGGTGGTTGTTTGACACAATCGGTATACTTGATAATTGTGTACTGACGGTGTTAGGTGGTTGTTTGACACATTCGGTATACTTGATAATTGTGTCATGACGGTGTAAGGTGGTTGTTTGACACAATCGGTATACTTGATAATTGTGTCCTGACGGTGTTAGGTGGTTGTTTGACACATTCGGTATACTTGATAATTGTGTACTGACGGTGTTAGTTGGTTGTTTGACACAATCGATATACTTGATAATTGTGTACTGACGGTGTTAGGTGGTTGTTTGACACAATCGATATACTTGATAATTGTGTACTGACGGTGTTAGGTGGTTGTTTGACACAATCGATATATTTGATAATTGTGTACTGACGGTGTTAGGTGGTTGTTTGAAACAATCGGTATAATTTATAATTGTGTACTGATGGTGTTAGGTGGTGGTTTGACACAATCGGTATACTTGATAATTGTGTTCTGACGGTGTTAGGTGGTTGTTTGACACAATCGATATACTTGATAATTGTGTACTGACGGTGTAAGGTGGTTGTTTGACACAATCGGTATACTTGATAATTGTGTTCTGACGGTGTTAGGTGGTTGTTTGACACAATCGGTATACTTGATAATTGTGTACTGACGGTGTTAGGTGGTTGTTTGACACAATCGGTATACTTGATAATTGTGTACTGACGGTGTTAGGTGGTTGTTTGACACAATCGGTATAATTTATAATTGTGTACTGATGGTGTTAGGTGGTTGTTTGACACAATCGGTATACTTGATAATTGTGTACTGACGGTGTTAGGTGGTTGTTTGACACATTCGGTATACTTGATAATTGTGTACTGACGATGTTAGGTGGTTGTTTGACACAATCGGTATACTTGATAATTGTGTACTGACGGCGTTAGGTGGTTGTTTGACACAATCGGTATACTTTATAATTGTGTACTGACGGCGTTAGGTGGTTGTTTGACACAATCGGTATACTTGATAATTGTGTACTGACGGCGTTAGGTGGTTGTTTGACACAATCGGTATAATTTATAATTGTGTACTGACGGTGTTAGGTGGTTGTTTGACACAATCGGTATACTTTATAATTGTGTCCTGACGGTGTTAGGTGGTTGTTTGACACATTCGGTATACTTAACAATTGTGTACTGATGGTGTAAGGTGGTTGTTTGACACAATCGGTATAATTTATAATTGTGTACTGACGGTGTTAGATGGTTGTTTGACACAATCTGTGTACTTTATAATTGTGTCCTGACGATGTTAGGTGGTTGTTTGACACATTCGGTATACTTAACAATTGTGTACTGACGGTGTTAGGTGGCTGTTTGACACATTCGGTATACTTGATAATTGTGTCCTGACGGTGTTAGGTGGTTGTTTGACACAATCGGTATACTTGATAATTGTGTACTGATGGTGTAAGGTGGTTGTTTGACACAATCGGTATACTTTATAATTGTGTACTGATGGTGTAAGGTGGTTGTTTGACACAATCGGTATACTTTATTATTGTGTACTGACGGTGTTAGTTGGTTGTTTGACACAATCGGTATACTTGATAAATGTGTACTGACGGCGTTAGGTGGTTGTTTGACACAATCGCTATACTTGATAATTGTGTACTGACGGTGTTAGTTGGTTGTTTGACACAATCGGCATACTTGATAATTGTGTGTGTGTACTGACGGCGTTAGGTGGTTGTTTGACACAATCGGTATACTTTATAATTGTGTACTGACGGCGTTAGGTGGTTGTTTGACACAATCGGTATACTTGATAATTGTGTACTGACGGTGTAAGGTGGTTGTTTGACACAATCGGTATACTTGATAATTGTGTACTGACGGTGTTAGTTGGTTGTTTGACACAATCGGTATACTTAACAATTGTGTACTGACGGTGTAAGGTGGTTGTTTGACACAATCGGTATACTTGATAATTGTGTACTGACGGTGTTAGGTGGTTGTTTGACACATTCGGTATACTTGATAATTGTGTCATGACGGTGTAAGATGGTTGTTTGACACAATCGGTATACTTGATAATTGTGTCCTGACGGTGTTAGGTGGTTGTTTGACACATTCGGTACACTTGATAATTGTGTACTGACGGTGTTAGTTGGTTGTTTGACACAATCGATATACTTGATAATTGTGTACTGACGGTGTTATGTGGTTGTTTGACACAATCGATATACTTGATAATTGTGTACTGACGGTGTTAGGTGGTTGTTTGACACAATCGATATACTTGATAATTGTGTACTGACGGTGTTAGGTGGTTGTTTGACACAATCGGTATAATTTATAATTGTGTACTGATGGTGTTAGGTGGTTGTTTGACACAATCGGTATACTTGATAATTGTGTTCTGACGGTGTTAGGTGGTTGTTTGACACAATCGATATACTTGATAATTGTGTACTGACGGTGTTAGGTGGTTGTTTGACACAATCGGTATACTTGATAATTGTGTTCTGACGGTGTTAGGTGGTTGTTTGACACAATCGGTATACTTGATAATTGTGTACTGACGGTGTTAGGTGGTTGTTTGACACAATCGGTATACTTGATAATTGTGTACTGACGGTGTTAGGTGGTTGTTTGACACAATCGGTATAATTTATAATTGTGTACTGATGGTGTTAGGTGGTTGTTTGACACAATCGGTATACTTGATAATTGTGTACTGACGGTGTTAGGTGGTTGTTTGACACATTCGGTATACTTGATAATTGTGTACTGACGATGTTAGGTGGTTGTTTGACACAATCGGTATACTTGATAATTGTGTCCTGACGGTGTTAGGTGGTTGTTTGACACATTCGGTATACATGATAATTGTGTACTGACGGTGTTAGTTGGTTGTTTGACACAATCGGTATACTTGATAATTGTGTACTGACAGTGTTAGGTGGTTGTTTGACACAATCGCTATACTTGATAATTGTGTACTGACGGTGTTAGGTGGTTGATTGACACAATCGGTGTACTTTATAATTGTGTCCTGACGATGTTAGGTGGTTGTTTGACACAATCGGTATACTTTATAATTGTGTCCTGACGATGTTAGGTGGTTGTTTGACACATTCGGTATACTTAACAATTGTGTACTGACGATGTAAGGTGGTTGTTTGACACAATCGGTATACTTGATAATTGTGTACTGATGGTGTAAGGTGGTTGTTTGACACAATCGGTATACTTTATAATTGTGTACTGATGGTGTAAGGTGGTTGTTTGACACAATCGGTATACTTTATAATTGTGTACTGATGGTGTAAGGTGGTTGTTTGACACAATCGGTATACTTGATAATTGTGTCCTGACGGTGTTAGGTGGTTGTTTGACACTTTCGGTATATTTGATAATTGTGTACTGACAATTTTAGTTGGTTGTTTGACACAATCGGTATATTTGATAATTGTGTACTGACGGTGTTAGGTGGTTGTTTGACACAATCGGTATACTTAACTATTGTGTACTGTCGGCGTTAGTTGGTTGTTTGACACAATCGGTATACTTTATAATTGTGTACTGACGGCGGTAGGTGGTTGTTTGACACAATCGGTATACTTGATAATTGTGTCCTGATGGTGTATGGTGGTTGTTTGACACAATCGGTATACTTGATAATTGTGTACTGACGGCGTTAGTTGGTTGTTTGACACAATCGGTATACTTGATAATTGTGTACTGACGGTGTTAGGTGGTTGTTTGACACAATCGGTATACTTGATAATTGTGTACTGACGGTGTTAGGTGGTTGTTTGACACAATCGGTATACTTAATAATTGTGTACTGACGGAGTTAGTTGGTTGTTTGACACAATCGGTATACTTTATAATTGTATACTGACGGCGTTAGGTGGTTGTTTGACACAATCGGTATACTTAACAATTGTGTCCTGACGGTGTTAGTTGGTTGTTTGACACAATCGGTATACTTTATAATTGTGTCCTGACGGTGTTAGTTGGCTGTTTGACACGTTCGGTATACTTGATAATTGTGTACTGACGGCGTTAGGTGGTTGTTTGACACAATCGGTATACTTTATAATTGTGTACTGATGGTGTAAGGTGGTTGTTTGACACAATCGGTATACTTTATAATTGTGTACTGATGGTGTAAGGTGGTTGTTTGACACAATCGGTATACTTGATAATTGTGTCCTGACGGTGTTAGGTGGTTGTTTGACACTTTCGGTATACTTGTAGTTGGTTGTTTGACACAATCGGTATATTTGATAATTGTGTACTGACGGTGTTAGGTGGTTGTTTGACACAATCGGTATACTTAACTATTGTGTACTGACGGCGTTAGTTGGTTGTTTGACACAATCGGTATACTTTATAATTGTGTACTGACGGCGTTAGGTGGTTGTTTGACACAATCGGTATACTTGATAATTGTGTCCTGATGGTGTATGGTGGTTGTTTGACACAATCGGTATACTTGATAATTGTGTACTGACGGCGTTAGTTGGTTGTTTGACACAATCGGTATACTTGATAATTGTGTACTGACGGTGTTAGGTGGTTGTTTGACACAATCGGTATACTTGATAATTGTGTACTGACGGTGTTAGGTGGTTGTTTGACACAATCGGTATACTTGATAATTGTGTACTGACGGAGTTAGTTGGTTGTTTGACACAATCGGTATACTTTATAATTGTATACTGACGGCGTTAGGTGGTTGTTTGACACAATCGGTATACTTAACAATTGTGTCCTGACGGTGTTAGTTGGTTGTTTGACACAATCGGTATACTTTATAATTGTGTCCTGACGGTGTTAGTTGGTTGTTTGACACGTTCGGTATACTTGATAATTGTGTACTGACGGCGTTAGGTGGTTGTTTGACACAATCGGTATACTTTATAATTGTGTAATGACGGCGTTAGGTGGTTGTTTGACACAATCGGTATACTTGATAATTGTGTACTGACGGTGTAAGGTGGTTGTTTGACACAATCGGTATACTTGATAATTGTGTACTGACGGTGTTATTTGGTTGTTTGACACAATCGGTATACTTAACAATTGTGTACTGACGGTGTAAGGTGGTTGTTTGACACAATCGGTATACTTGATAATTGTGTACTGACGGTGTTAGGTGGTTGTTTGACACATTCGGTATACTTGATAATTGTGTCATGACGGTGTAAGGTGGTTGTTTGACACAATCGGTATACTTAATAATTGTGTCCTGACTGTGTTAGGTGGTTGTTTGACACATTCGGTATACTTGATAATTGTGTACTGACGGTGTTAGTTGGTTGTTTGACACAATCGATATACTTGATAATTGTGTACTGACGGTGTTAGGTGGTTGTTTGACACAATCGATATACTTGATAATTGTGAACTGACGGTGTTAGGTGGTTGTTTGACACAATCGGTATAATTTATAATTGTGTACTGATGGTGTTAGGTGGTTGTTTGACACAATCGGTATACTTGATAATTGTGTTCTGACGGTGTTAGGTGGTTGTTTGACACAATCGATATACTTGATAATTGTGTACTGACGGTGTTAGGTGGTTGTTTGACACATTCGGTATACTTAACAATTGTGTCCTGACGGTGTTAGTTGGTTGTTTGACACAATCGGTATACTTTATAATTGTATACTGACGGCGTTAGGTGGTTGTTTGACACAATCGGTATACTTGATAATTGTGTACTGACGGTGTTAGGTGGTTGTTTTACACATTCGGTATACTTGATAATTGTGTACTGACGGTGTAAGGTGGTTGTTTGACACAATCGGTATACTTGATAATTGTGTACTAACGGCGTTAGGTGGTTGTTTGACACAGTCGGTATACTTGATAATTGTGTACTGACGGTGTTAGGTGGTTGTTTGACACAATCGGTATACTTGATAATTGTGTACTGATGGTGTTAGGTGGTTGTTTGACACAATCGGTATACTTGATAATTGTGTACTGACGGTGTTAGGTGGTTGTTTGACACAATCGGTATACTTGATAATTGTGTACTGACGGTGTTAGGTGGTTGTTTGACACATTCGGTATACTTAACAATTGTGTCCTGACGGTGTTAGTTGGTTGTTTGACACAATCGGTATACTTTATAATTGTATACTGACGGCGTTAGGTGGTTGTTTGACACAATCGGTATACTTAACAATTGTGTCCTGACGGTGTTAGTTGGTTGTTTGACACAATCGGTATACTTGATAATTGTGTACTGACGGCGTTAGGTGGTTGTTTGACAAAATCGGTATACTTTTTAATTGTGTACTGACGGCGTTAGGTGGTTGTTTGACACAATCGATATACTTGATAATTGTTTTCTGACGGTGTTAGGTGGTTGTTTGACACAATCGATATACTTGATAATTGTGTACTGACGGTGTTAGGTGGTTGTTTGACACAATCGGTATACTTGATAATTGTGTTCTGACGGTGTTAGGTGGTTGTTTGACACAATCGGTATACTTGATAATTGTGTACTGACGGTGTTAGGTGGTTGTTTGACACAATCGGTATAATTTATAATTGTGTAATGATGGTGTTAGGTGGTTATTTGACACAATCGGTATACTTGATAATTGTGTACTGACGGTGTTAGGTGGTTGTTTGACACATTCGGTGTACTTGATAATTGTGTACTGACGGTGTTAGGTGGTTGTTTGACACAATCGGTATACTTAACGACTGTGTACTGACGAAGTTAGGTGGTTGTTTGACACAATCGGTATATTTGATAATTGTGTACTGACGGTGTTAGGTGGTTGTTTGACACAATCGGTATACTTGATAATTGTGTCCTGACGGTGTAAGGTGGTTGTTTGACAGAATCGGTATACTTGATAATTGTGTCCTGACGGTGTTAGGTGGTTGTTTGACACATTCGGTATACTTGATAATTGTGTACTGACGGTGTTAGTTGGTTGTTTGACACAATCGGTATACTTTATAATTGTGTACTGACGGCGTTAGGTAGTTGGTTGAAACAATCGGTATACTTAACAATTGTGTCCTGACGGTGTTAGGTGGTTGTTTGACACAATCGGTATACTTGATAATTGTGTACTGACGGTGTAAGGTGGTTGTTTGACACAATCGGTATACTTGATAATTGTGTCCTGACGGTGTTAGGTGGTTGTTTGACACATTCGGTATACTTGATAATTGTGTCCTGACGGTGTTAGGTGGTTGTTTGACACATTCGGTATACTTGATAATTGTGTACTGACGATTTTAGTTGGTTGTTTGACACAATCGGTATATTTGATAATTTTGTACTGACGGTGTTAGGTAGTTGTTTGACACAATCGGTATACTTAACTATTGTGTACTGACGGCGTTAGTTGGTTGTTTGACACAATCGGTATACTTGATAATTGTGTACTGACGGTGTTAGGTGGTTGTTTGACACAATCGGTATAATTTATAATTGTGTAATGATGGTGTTAGGTGGTTATTTGACACAATCGGTATACTTGATAAGTGTGTACTGACGGTGTTAGGTGGTTGTTTGACATATTCGGTGTACTTGATAATTGTGTACTGACGGTGTTAGGTGGTTGTTTGACACAATCGGTATACTTAACGACTGTGTACTGACGAAGTTAGGTGGTTGTTTGACACAATCGGTATATTTGATAATTGTGTACTGACGGTGTTAGGTGGTTGTTTGACACAATCGGTATACTTGATAATTGTGTCCTGACGGTGTAAGGTGGTTGTTTGACAGAATCGGTATACTTGATAATTGTGTCCTGACGGTGTTAGGTGGTTGTTTGACACATTCGGTATACTTGATAATTGTGTACTGACGGTGTTAGTTGGTTGTTTGACACAATCGGTATACTTTATAATTGTGTACTGACGGCGTTAGGTAGTTGGTTGAAACAATCGGTATACTTAACAATTGTGTCCTGACGGTGTTAGGTGGTTGTTTGACACAATCGGTATACTTGATAATTGTGTACTGACGGTGTAAGGTGGTTGTTTGACACAATCGGTATACTTGATAATTGTGTCCTGACGGTGTTAGGTGGTTGTTTGACACATTCGGTATACTTGATAATTGTGTCCTGACGGTGTTAGGTGGTTGTTTGACACATTCGGTATACTTGATAATTGTGTACTGACGATTTTAGTTGGTTGTTTGACACAATCGGTATATTTGATAATTTTGTACTGACGGTGTTAGGTAGTTGTTTGACACAATCGGTATACTTAACTATTGTGTACTGACGGCGTTAGTTGGTTGTTTGACACAATCGGTATACTTTATAATTGTGTACTGACGGCGTTAGGTGGTTGGTTGACACAATCGGTATACTTAACAATTGTGTCCTGACGGTGTTAGGTGGTTGTTTGACACAATCGGTATACTTAACAATTGTGTCCTGACGGTGTAAGGTGGTTGTTTGACACATTCGGTATACTTGATAATTGTGTACTGACGGTGTCAGGTGGTTGTTTGACACAATCGGTATACTTGATAATTGTGTACTGACTGCGTTAGGTGGTTGTTTGACACATTCGGTATACTTGATAATTGTGTCCTGACGGTGTTAGGTGGTTGTTTGACACATTCGGTATGCTTGATTATTGTGTACTGACGGCGTTAGGTGGTTGTTTGACACAATCGGTATACTTGATAATTGTGTCCTGACGGTGTTAGGTGGTTGTTTGACACATTCGGTATACTTGATAATCGTGTACTGAGGGTGTTAGGTGGTTGTTTGACACAATCGGTATACTTGATAATTGTGTACTGACGGCGTTAGGTGGCTGTTTGACACATTCGGGATACTTGATAATTGTGTACTGACGGTGTAAGGTGGTTGTATGACACAATCGGTATACTTTATAATTGTGTACTCACGGTGTAAGGTGGTTGTTTGACACAATCGGTATACTTGATAATTGTGTCCTGACGGTGTAAGGTGGTTGTTTGACACAATCGGTATACTTTATAATTGTGTACTGACGTTGTTAGGTGGTTGTTTGACACAATCGGTATACTTTATAATTGTGTACTGATGGTGTTAGGTGGTTGTTTGACACATTCTTTATACTTGATAATTGTGTACTGACGGTGTAAGGTGGTTGTTTGACACAATCGGTATACTTGACAATTGTGTCCTGACGGTGTTAGGTGGTTGTTTGACACAATCGGTATACTTGATAATTGTGTCCTGACGGTGTTAGGTGGTTGTTTGACACATTCGGTATACTTGATAATTGTGTACTGACGATTTTAGTTGGTTGTTTGACACAATCGGTATATTTGATAATTTTGTACTGACGGTGTTAGGTGGTTGTTTGACACAATCGGTATACTTGATAATTGTGTACTGACGGCGTTAGTTGGTTGTTTGACACAATCGGTATACTTTATAATTATGTACTGACGGCGTTAGGTAGTTGGTTGACACAATCGGTATACTTTATAATTGTGTACTGACGGCGTTAGGTAGTTGGTTGACACATTCGGTATACTTAACAATTGTGTACTGACGGCGTTAGGTGGTTGGTTGACACAATCGGTATACTTAACAATTATGTCCTGACGGTGTTAGGTGGTTGTTTGACACAATCGGTATACTTGATAATTGTGTACTGACGGTGTTAGGTGGTTGTTTGACACAATCGGTATACTTTATAATTGTGTCCTGACGGTGTTAGTTGGTTGTTTGACACAATCGGTATACTTAACAATTGTGTCCTGACGGTGTCAGGTGGTTGTTTGACACAATCGGTATACTTGATAATTGTGTACTGACGGCGTTAGGTGGTTGTTTGACACAATCGGTATACTTTATAATTGTGTACTGACGGCGTTAGGTGGTTGTTTGACACAATCGGTATACTTGATAATTGTGTACTGACGGCGTTAGGTGGTTGTTTGACACAATCGGTATAATTTATAATTGTGTACTGACGGTGTTAGGTGGTTGTTTGACACAATCGGTGTACTTTATAATTGTGTCCTGACGGTGTTAGGTGGTTGTTTGACACATTCGGTATACTTAACAATTGTGTACTGATGGTGTAAGGTGGTTGTTTGACACAATCGGTATAATTTATAATTGTGTAGTGACGGTGTTAGGTGGTTGTTTGACACAATCGGTGTACTTTATAATTGTGTCCTGACGATGTTAGGTGGTTGTTTGACACATTCGGTATACTTAACAATTGTGTACTGACGGTGTTAGGTGGTTGTTTGACACATTCGGTATATTTGATAATTGTGTCCTGACGGTGTAAGGTGGTTGTTTGACACAATCGGTATACTTGATAATTGTGTACTGATGGTGTAAGGTGGTTGTTTGACACAATCGGTATACTTGATAATTGTGGACTGACGGCGTTAGGTGGTTGTTTGACACAATCGGTATACTTTATAATTGTGTACTGATGGTGTAAGGTGGTTGTTTGACACAATCGGTATACTTTATAATTGTGTACTGATGGTGTTAGGTGGTTGTTTGACACATTCGGTATACTTGATAATTGTGTACTGACGGTGTAAGGTGGTTGTTTGACACAATCGGTATACTTGATAATTGAGTCCTGACGGTGTTAGGTGGTTGTTTGACACATTCGGTATACTTGATAATTGTGTACTGACGATTTTAGTTGGTTGTTTGACACAATCGGTATATTTGATAATTTTGTACTGACGGTGTTAGGTGGTTGTTTGACACAATCGGTATACTTAACTATTGTGTACTGACGGCGTTAGTTGGTTGTTTGACACAATCGGTATACTTTATAATTGTGTACTGACGGCGTTAGGTGGTTGTTTGACACAATCGGTATACTTAACAATTGTGTCCTGACGGTGTTAGTTGGTTGTTTGACACAATCGGCATACTTGATAATTGTGTGTGTGTACTGACGGCGTTAGGTGGTTGTTTGACACAATCGGTATACTTTATAATTGTGTACTGACGGCGTTAGGTGGTTGTTTGACACAATCGGTATACTTGATAATTGTGTACTGACGGCGTAAGGTTTTTGTTTGACACAATCGGTATACTTGATAATTGTGTACTGACTGTGTTAGGTGGTTGTTTGACACAATCGGTATACTTAACAATTGTGTACTGACGGTGTAAGGTGGTTGTTTGACACAATCGGTATACTTGATAATTGTGTACTGACGGTGTTAGGTGGTTGTTTGACACATTCGGTATACTTGATAATTGTGTCATGACGGTGTAAGGTGGTTGTTTGACACAATCGGTATACTTGATAATTGTGTCCTGACGGTGTTAGGTGGTTGTTTGACACATTCGGTATACTTGATAATTGTGTACTGACGGTGTTAGTTGGTTGTTTGACACAATCGATATACTTGATAATTGTGTACTGACGGTGTTAGGTGGTTGTTTGACACAATCGATATACTTGATAATTGCGTACTGACGGTGTTAGGTGGTTGTTTGACACAATCGATATACTTGATAATTGTGTACTGACGGTGTTAGGTGGTTGTTTGACACAATCGGTATAATTTATAATTGTGTACTGATGGTGTTAGGTGGTTGTTTGACACAATCGGTATACTTGATAATTGTGTTCTGACGGTGTTAGGTGGTTGTTTGACACAATCGATATACTTGATAATTGTGTACTGACGGTGTAAGGTGGTTGTTTGACACAATCGGTATACATGATAATTGTGTTCTGACGGTGTTAGGTGGTTGTTTGACACAATCGGTATACTTGATAATTGTGTACTGACGGTGTTAGGTGGTTGTTTGACACAATCGGTATACTTGATAATTGTGTACTGACGGTGTTAGGTGGTTGTTTGACACAATAGGTATAATTTATAATTGTGTACTGATGGTGTTAGGTGGTTGTTTGACACAATCGGTATACTTGATAATTGTGTACTGACGGTGTTAGGTGGTTGTTTGACACATTCGGTATACTTGATAATTGTGTACTGACGATGTTAGGTGGTTGTTTTACACAATCGGTATACTTGATAATTGTGTACTGACGGCGTTAGGTGGTTGTTTGACACAATCGGTATACTTTATAATTGTGTACTGACGGCGTTAGGTGGTTGTTTGACACAATCGGTATACTTGATAATTGTGTACTGACGGCGTTAGGTGGTTGTTTGACACAATCGGTATAATTTATAATTGTGTACTGACGGTGTTAGGTGGTTGTTTGACACAATCGGTGTACTTTATAATTGTGTCCTGACGGTGTTAGGTGGTTGTTTGACACATTCGGTATACTTAACAATTGTGTACTGACGGCGTTAGGTGATTGTTTGACACAATCGGTATACTTTATAATTGTGTACTGACGGCGTTAGGTGGTTGTTTGACACAATCGGTATACTTGATAATTGTGTACTGACGGCGTTAGGTGGTTGTTTGACACAATCGGTATAATTTATAATTGTGTACTGACGGTGTTAGGTGGTTGTTTGACACAATCGGTGTACTTTATAATTGTGTCCTGACGGTGTTAGGTGGTTGTTTGACACATTCGGTATACTTAACAATTGTGTACTGATGGTGTAAGGTGGTTGTTTGACACAATCGGTATAATTTATAATTGTGTAGTGACGGTGTTAGGTGGTTGTTTGACACAATCGGTGTACTTTATAATTGTGTCCTGACGATGTTAGGTGGTTGTTTGACACATTCGGTATACTTAACAATTGTGTACTGACGGTGTTAGGTGGTTGTTTGACACATTCGGTATATTTGATAATTGTGTCCTGACGGTGTAAGGTGGTTGTTTGACACAATCGGTATACTTGATAATTGTGTACTGATGGTGTAAGGTGGTTGTTTGACACAATCGGTATACTTGATAATTGTGGACTGACGGCGTTAGGTGGTTGTTTGACACAATCGGTATACTTTATAATTGTGTACTGATGGTGTAAGGTGGTTGTTTGACACAATCGGTATACTTTATAATTGTGTACTGATGGTGTTAGGTGGTTGTTTGACACATTCGGTATACTTGATAATTGTGTACTGACGGTGTAAGGTGGTTGTTTGACACAATCGGTATACTTGATAATTGAGTCCTGACGGTGTTAGGTGGTTGTTTGACACATTCGGTATACTTGATAATTGTGTACTGACGATTTTAGTTGGTTGTTTGACACAATCGGTATATTTGATAATTTTGTACTGACGGTGTTAGGTGGTTGTTTGACACAATCGGTATACTTAACTATTGTGTACTGACGGCGTTAGTTGGTTGTTTGACACAATCGGTATACTTTATAATTGTGTACTGACGGCGTTAGGTGGTTGTTTGACACAATCGGTATACTTAACAATTGTGTCCTGACGGTGTTAGTTGGTTGTTTGACACAATCGGCATACTTGATAATTGTGTGTGTGTACTGACGGCGTTAGGTGGTTGTTTGACACAATCGGTATACTTTATAATTGTGTACTGACGGCGTTAGGTGGTTGTTTGACACAATCGGTATACTTGATAATTGTGTACTGACGGCGTAAGGTTTTTGTTTGACACAATCGGTATACTTGATAATTGTGTACTGACTGTGTTAGGTGGTTGTTTGACACAATCGGTATACTTAACAATTGTGTACTGACGGTGTAAGGTGGTTGTTTGACACAATCGGTATACTTGATAATTGTGTACTGACGGTGTTAGGTGGTTGTTTGACACATTCGGTATACTTGATAATTGTGTCATGACGGTGTAAGGTGGTTGTTTGACACAATCGGTATACTTGATAATTGTGTCCTGACGGTGTTAGGTGGTTGTTTGACACATTCGGTATACTTGATAATTGTGTACTGACGGTGTTAGTTGGTTGTTTGACACAATCGATATACTTGATAATTGTGTACTGACGGTGTTAGGTGGTTGTTTGACACAATCGATATACTTGATAATTGCGTACTGACGGTGTTAGGTGGTTGTTTGACACAATCGATATACTTGATAATTGTGTACTGACGGTGTTAGGTGGTTGTTTGACACAATCGGTATAATTTATAATTGTGTACTGATGGTGTTAGGTGGTTGTTTGACACAATCGGTATACTTGATAATTGTGTTCTGACGGTGTTAGGTGGTTGTTTGACACAATCGATATACTTGATAATTGTGTACTGACGGTGTAAGGTGGTTGTTTGACACAATCGGTATACTTGATAATTGTGTTCTGACGGTGTTAGGTGGTTGTTTGACACAATCGGTATACTTGATAATTGTGTACTGACGGTGTTAGGTGGTTGTTTGACACAATCGGTATACTTGATAATTGTGTACTGACGGTGTTAGGTGGTTGTTTGACACAATAGGTATAATTTATAATTGTGTACTGACGGTGTTAGGTGGTTGTTTGACACAATCGGTATACTTGATAATTGTGTACTGACGGTGTTAGGTGGTTGTTTGACACATTCGGTATACTTGATAATTGTGTACTGACGATGTTAGGTGGTTGTTTTACACAATCGGTATACTTGATAATTGTGTACTGACGGCGTTAGGTGGTTGTTTGACACAATCGGTATACTTTATAATTGTGTACTGACGGCGTTAGGTGGTTGTTTGACACAATCGGTATACTTGATAATTGTGTACTGACGGCGTTAGGTGGTTGTTTGACACAATCGGTATAATTTATAATTGTGTACTGACGGTGTTAGGTGGTTGTTTGACACAATCGGTGTACTTTATAATTGTGTCCTGACGGTGTTAGGTGGTTGTTTGACACATTCGGTATACTTAACAATTGTGTACTGATGGTGTAAGGTGGTTGTTTGACACAATCGGTATAATTTATAATTGTGTACTGACGGTGTTAGATGGTTGTTTGACACAATCTGTATACTTGATAATTGTGTACTGATGGTGTAAGGTGGTTGTTTGACACAATCGGTATACTTTATAATTGTGTACTGATGGTGTAAGGTGGTTGTTTGACACAATCGGTATACTTTATAATTGTGTACTGACGGTGTTAGTTGGTTGTTTGACACAATCGGTATACTTGATAATTGTGTACTGACGGCGTTAGGTGGTTGTTTGACACAATCGCTATACTTGATAATTGTGTACTGACGGTGTTAGTTGGTTGTTTGACACAATCGGCATACTTGATAATTGTGTGTGTGTACTGACGGCGTTAGGTGGTTGTTTGACACAATCGGTATACTTTATAATTGTGTACTGACGGCGTTAGGTGGTTGTTTGACACAATCGGTATACTTGATAATTGTGTACTGACGGTGTAAGGTTGTTGTTTGACACAATCGGTATACTTGATAATTGTGTACTGACGGTGTTAGGTGGTTGTTTGACACAATCGGTATACTTAACAATTGTGTACTGACGGTGTAAGGTGGTTGTTTGACACAATCGGTATACTTGATAATTGTGTACTGACGGTGTTAGGTGGTTGTTTGACACATTCGGTATACTTGATAATTGTGTCATGACGGTGTAAGATGGTTGTTTGACACAATCGGTATACTTGATAATTGTGTACTGACGGTGTTAGGTGGTTGTTTGACACAATCGGTATACTTGATAATTGTGTACTGACGGTGTTAGGTGGTTGTTTGACACAATAGGTATAATTTATAATTGTGTACTGATGGTGTTAGGTGGTTGTTTGACACAATCGGTATACTTGATAATTGTGTACTGACGGTGTTAGGTGGTTGTTTGACACATTCGGTATACTTGATAATTGTGTACTGACGATGTTAGGTGGTTGTTTTACACAATCGGTATACTTGATAATTGTGTACTGACGGCGTTAGGTGGTTGTTTGACACAATCGGTATACTTTATAATTGTGTACTGACGGCGTTAGGTGGTTGTTTGACACAATCGGTATACTTGATAATTGTGTACTGACGGCGTTAGGTGGTTGTTTGACACAATCGGTATAATTTATAATTGTGTACTGACGGTGTTAGGTGGTTGTTTGACACAATCGGTGTACTTTATAATTGTGTCCTGACGGTGTTAGGTGGTTGTTTGACACATTCGGTATACTTAACAATTGTGTACTGATGGTGTAAGGTGGTTGTTTGACACAATCGGTATAATTTATAATTGTGTACTGACGGTGTTAGATGGTTGTTTGACACAATCTGTGTACTTTATAATTGTGTCCTGACGATGTTAGGTGGTTGTTTGACACATTCGGTATACTTAACAATTGTGTACTGACGGTGTTAGGTGGTTGTTTGACACATTCGGTATACTTGATAATTGTGTCCTGACGGTGTTAGGTGGTTGTTTGACACAATCGGTATACTTGATAATTGTGTACTGATGGTGTAAGGTGGTTGTTTGACACAATCGGTATACTTTATAATTGTGTACTGATGGTGTAAGGTGGTTGTTTGACACAATCGGTATACTTTATAATTGTGTACTGACGGTGTTAGTTGGTTGTTTGACACAATCGGTATACTTGATAATTGTGTACTGACGGCGTTAGGTGGTTGTTTGACACAATCGCTATACTTGATAATTGTGTACTGACGGTGTTAGTTGGTTGTTTGACACAATCGGCATACTTGATAATTGTGTGTGTGTACTGACGGCGTTAGGTGGTTGTTTGACACAATCGGTATACTTTATAATTGTGTACTGACGGCGTTAGGTGGTTGTTTGACACAATCGGTATACTTGATAATTGTGTACTGACGGTGTAAGGTTGTTGTTTGACACAATCGGTATACTTGATAATTGTGTACTGACGGTGTTAGGTGGTTGTTTGACACAATCGGTATACTTAACAATTGTGTACTGACGGTGTAAGGTGGTTGTTTGACACAATCGGTATACTTGATAATTGTGTACTGACGGTGTTAGGTGGTTGTTTGACACATTCGGTATACTTGATAATTGTGTCATGACGGTGTAAGATGGTTGTTTGACACAATCGGTATACTTGATAATTGTGTCCTGACGGTGTTAGTTGGTTGTTTGACACAATCGATATACTTGATAATTGTGTACTGACGGTGTTAGGTGGTTGTTTGACACAATCGATATACTTGATAATTGTGTACTGACGGTGTTAGGTGGTTGTTTGACACAATCGATATACTTGATAATTGTGTACTGACGGTGTTAGGTGGTTGTTTGACACAATCGGTATAATTTATAATTGTGTACTGATGGTGTTAGGTGGTTGTTTGACACAATCGGTATACTTGATAATTGTGTTCTGACGGTGTTAGGTGGTTGTTTGACACAATCGATTTACTTGATAATTGTGTACTGACGGTGTTAGGTGGTTGTTTGACACAATCGGTATACTTGATAATTGTGTTCTGACGGTGTTAGGTGGTTGTTTGACACAATCGGTATACTTGATAATTGTGTACTGACGATGTTAGGTGGTTGTTTGACACAATCGGTATACTTGATAATTGTGTACTGACGGTGTTAGGTGGTTGTTTGACACAATCGGTATCATTTATAATTGTGTACTGATGGTGTTAGGTGGTTGTTTGACACAATCGGTATACTTGATAATTGTGTACTGACGGTGTTAGGTGGTTGTTTGACACATTCGGTATACTTGATAATTGTGTACTGACGATGTTAGGTGGTTGTTTGACACAATCGGTACACTTAACGACTGTGTACTGACGAAGTTAGGTGGTTGTTTGACACAATCGGTATATTTGATAATTGTGTACTGACGGTGTTAGGTGGTTGTTTGACACAATCGGTATACTTGATAATTGTGTCCTGACGGTGTTAGGTGGTTGTTTGACACATTCGGTATACATGATAATTGTGTACTGACGGTGTTAGTTGGTTGTTTGACACAATCGGTATACTTGATAATTGTGTACTGACAGTGTTAGGTGGTTGTTTGACACAATCGCTATACTTGATAATTGTGTACTGACGGTGTTAGGTGGTTGATTGACACAATCGGTGTACTTTATAATTGTGTCCTGACGATGTTAGGTGGTTGTTTGACACAATAGGTATACTTTATAATTGTGTCCTGACGATGTTAGGTGGTTGTTTGACACATTCGGTATACTTAACAATTGTGTACTGACGATGTAAGGTGGTTGTTTGACACAATCGGTATACTTGATAATTGTGTACTGATGGTGTAAGGTGGTTGTTTGACACAATCGGTATAATTTATAATTGTGTACTGATGGTGTTAGGTGGTTGTTTGACACAATCGGTATACTTGATAATTGTGTTCTGACGGTGTTAGGTGGTTGTTTGACACAATCGATTTACTTGATAATTGTGTACTGACGGTGTTAGGTGGTTGTTTGACACAATCGGTATACTTGATAATTGTGTTCTGACGGTGTTAGGTGGTTGTTTGACACAATCGGTATACTTGATAATTGTGTACTGACGGTGTTAGGTGGTTGTTTGACACAATCGGTATACTTGATAATTGTGTACTGACGGTGTTAGGTGGTTGTTTGACACAATCGGTATAATTTATAATTGTGTACTGATGGTGTTAGGTGGTTGTTTGACACAATCGGTATACTTGATAATTGTGTACTGACGGTGTTAGGTGGTTGTTTGACACATTCGGTATACTTGATAATTGTGTACTGACGATGTTAGGTGGTTGTTTGACACAATCGGTATACTTAACGACTGTGTACTGAGGAAGTTAGGTGGTTGTTTGACACAATCGGTATATTTGATAATTGTGTACTGACGGTGTTAGGTGGTTGTTTGACACAATCGGTATACTTGATAATTGTGTCCTGACGGTGTTAGGTGGTTGTTTGACACATTCGGTATACATGATAATTGTGTACTGACGGTGTTAGTTGGTTGTTTGACACAATCGGTATACTTGATAATTGTGTACTGACAGTGTTAGGTGGTTGTTTGACACAATCGCTATACTTGATAATTGTGTACTGACGGTGTTAGGTGGTTGATTGACACAATCGGTGTACTTTATAATTGTGTCCTGACGATGTTAGGTGGTTGTTTGACACAATCGGTATACTTTATAATTGTATCCTGACGATGTAAGGTGGTTGTTTGACACAATCGGTATACTTGATAATTGTGTACTGATGGTGTAAGGTGGTTGTTTGACACAATCGGTATACTTTATAATTGTGTACTGATGGTGTAAGGTGGTTGTTTGACACAATCGGTATACTTTATAATTGTGTACTGATGGTGTAAGGCGGTTGTTTGACACAATCGGTATACTTGATAATTGTGTCCTGACGGTGTTAGGTGGTTGTTTGACACTTTCGGTATACTTGATAATTGTGTACTGACAATTTTAGTTGGTTGTTTGACACAATCGGTATATTTGATAATTGTGTACTGACGGTGTTAGGTGGTTGTTTGACACAATCGGTATACTTAACTATTGTGTACTGTCGGCGTTAGTTGGTTGTTTGACACAATCGGTATACTTTATAATTGTGTACTGACGGCGTTAGGTGGTTGTTTGACACAATCGGTATACTTGATAATTGTGTCCTGATGGTGTATGGTGGTTGTTTGACACAATCGGTATACTTGATAATTGTGTACTGACGGCGTTAGTTGGTTGTTTGACACAATCGGTATACTTGATAATTGTGTACTGACGGTGTTAGGTGGTTGTTTGACACAATCGGTATACTTGATAATTGTGTACTGACGGTGTTAGGTGGTTGTTTGACACAATCGGTATACTTGATAATTGTGTACTGACGGAGTTAGTTGGTTGTTTGACACAATCGGTATACTTTATAATTGTATACTGACGGCGTTAGGTGGTTGTTTGACACAATCGGTATACTTAACAATTGTGTCCTGACGGTGTTAGTTGGTTGTTTGACACAATCGGTATACTTTATAATTGTGTCCTGACGGTGTTAGTTGGTTGTTTGACACGTTCGGTATACTTGATAATTGTGTACTGACGGCGTTAGGTGGTTGTTTGACACAATCGGTATACTTTATAATTGTGTACTGATGGTGTAAGGTGGTTGTTTGACACAATCGGTATACTTTATAATTGTGTACTGATGGTGTAAGGTGGTTGTTTGACACAATCGGTATACTTGATAATTGTGTCCTGACGGTGTTAGGTGGTTGTTTGACACTTTCGGTATACTTGATAATTGTGTACTGACGATTTTAGTTGGTTGTTTGACACAATCGGTATATTTGATAATTGTGTACTGACGGTGTTAGGTGGTTGTTTGACACAATCGGTATACTTAACTATTGTGTACTGACGGCGTTAGTTGGTTGTTTGACACAATCGGTATACTTTATAATTGTGTACTGACGGCGTTAGGTGGTTGTTTGACACGTTCGGTATACTTGATAATTGTGTACTGACGGCGTTAGGTGGTTGTTTGACACAATCGGTATACTTTATAATTGTGTACTGACGGCGTTAGGTGGTTGTTTGACACAATCGGTATACTTGATAATTGTGTACTGACGGTGTAAGGTGGTTGTTTGACACAATCGGTATACTTGATAATTGTGTACTGACGGTGTTAGGTGGTTGTTTGACACAATCGGTATACTTAACAATTGTGTACTGACGGTGTAAGGTGGTTGTTTGACACAATCGGTATACTTAATAATTGTGTACTGACGGTGTTAGGTGGTTGTTTGACACATTCGGTATACTTGATAATTGTGTCATGACGGTGTAAGGTGGTTGTTTGACACAATCGGTATACTTAATAATTGTGTCCTGACTGTGTTAGGTGGTTGTTTGACACATTCGGTATACTTGATAATTGTGTACTGACGGTGTTAGTTGGTTGTTTGACACAATCGATATACTTGATAATTGTGTACTGACGGTGTTAGGTGGTTGTTTGACACAATCGATATACTTGATAATTGTGAACTGACGGTGTTAGGTGGTTGTTTGACACAATCGGTATAATTTATAATTGTGTACTGATGGTGTTAGGTGGTTGTTTGACACAATCGGTATACTTGATAATTGTGTTCTGACGGTGTTAGGTGGTTGTTTGACACAATCGATATACTTGATAATTGTGTACTGACGGTGTTAGGTGGTTGTTTGACACAATCTGTATACTTGATAATTGTGTTCTGACGTTGTTAGGTGGTTGTTTGACACAATCGGTATACTTGATAATTGTGTACTGACGGTGTTAGGTGGTTGTTTGACACAATCGGTATACTTGATAATTGTGTACTGACGGTGTTAGGTGGTTGTTTGACACAATCGGTATAATTTATAATTGTGTACTGATTTTGTTAGGTGGTTGTTTGACACAATCGGTATACTTGATAATTGTGTACTGACGGTGTTAGGTGGTTGTTTTACACATTCGGTATACTTGATAATTGTGTACTGACGGTGTAAGGTGGTTGTTTGACACAATCGGCATACTTGATAATTGTGTACTGACGGCGTTAGGTGGTTGTTTGACACAGTCGGTATACTTGATAATTGTGTACTGACGGTGTTAGGTGGTTGTTTGACACAATCGGTATACTTGATAATTGTGTACTGATGGTGTTAGGTGGTTGTTTGACACAATCGGTATACTTGATAATTGTGTACTGACGGTGTTAGGTGGTTGTTTGACACAATCGGTATACTTGATAATTGTGTACTGACGGTGTTAGGTGGTTGTTTGACACATTCGGTATACTTAACAATTGTGTCCTGACGGTGTTAGTTGGTTGTTTGACACAATCGGTATACTTTATAATTGTATACTGACGGCGTTAGGTGGTTGTTTGACACAATCGGTATACTTAACAATTGTGTCCTGACGGTGTTAGTTGGTTGTTTGACACAATCGGTATACTTGATAATTGTGTACTGACGGCGTTAGGTGGTTGTTTGACACAATCGGTATACTTTATAATTGTGTACTGACGGCGTTAGGTGGTTGTTTGACACAATCGATATACTTGATAATTGTGTTCTGACGGTGTTAGGTGGTTGTTTGACACAATCGATATACTTGATAATTGTGTACTGACGGTGTTAGGTGGTTGTTTGACACAATCGGTATACTTGATAATTGTGTTCTGACGGTGTTAGGTGGTTGTTTGACACAATCGGTATACTTGATAATTGTGTACTGACGGTGTTAGGTGGTTGTTTGACACAATCGGTATACTTGATAATTGTGTACTGACGGTGTTAGGTGGTTGTTTGACACAATCGGTATACTTAACGACTGTGTACTGACGAAGTTAGGTGGTTGTTTGACACAATCTGTATACTTGATAATTGTGTTCTGACGTTGTTAGGTGGTTGTTTGACACAATCGGTATACTTGATAATTGTGTACTGACGGTGTTATGTGGTTGTTTGACACAATCGGTATACTTGATAATTGTGTACTGACGGTGTTAGGTGGTTGTTTGACACAATCGGTATAATTTATAATTGTGTACTGATGGTGTTAGGTGGTTGTTTGACACAATCGGTATACTTGATAATTGTGTACTGACGGTGTTAGGTGGTTGTTTTACACATTCGGTATACTTGATAATTGTGTACTGACGGTGTAAGGTGGTTGTTTGACACAATCGGTATACTTGATAATTGTGTACTGACGGCGTTAGGTGGTTGTTTGACACAGTCGGTATACTTGATAATTGTGTACTGACGGTGTTAGGTGGTTGTTTGACACAATCGGTATACTTGATAATTGTGTACTGATGGTGTTAGGTGGTTGTTTGACACAATCGGTATACTTGATAATTGTGTACTGACGGTGTTAGGTGGTTGTTTGACACAATCGGTATACTTGATAATTGTCTACTGACGGTGTTAGGTGGTTGTTTGACACATTCGGTATACTTAACAATTGTGTCCTGACGGTGTTAGTTGGTTGTTTGACACAATCGGTATACTTTATAATTGTATACTGACGGCGTTAGGTGGTTGTTTGACACAATCGGTATACTTAACAATTGTGTCCTGACGGTGTTAGTTGGTTGTTTGACACAATCGGTATACTTGATAAATGTGTACTGACGGCGTTAGGTGGTTGTTTGACACAATCGGTATACTTTATAATTGTGTACTGACGGCGTTAGGTGGTTGTTTGACACAATCGATATACTTGATAATTGTGTTCTGACGGTGTTAGGTGGTTGTTTGACACAATCGATATACTTGATAATTGTGTACTGACGGTGTTAGGTGGTTGTTTGACACAATCGGTATACTTGATAATTGTGTTCTGACGGTGTTAGGTGGTTGTTTGACACAATCGGTATACTTGATAATTGTGTACTGACGGTGTTAGGTGGTTGTTTGACACAATCGGTATACTTGATAATTGTGTACTGACGGTGTTAGGTGGTTGTTTGACACAATCGGTATAATTTATAATTGTGTAATGATGGTGTTAGGTGGTTATTTGACACAATCGGTATACTTGATAATTGTGTACTGACGGTGTTAGGTGGTTGTTTGACACATTCGGTGTACTTGATAATTGTGTACTGACGATGTTAGGTGGTTGTTTGACACAATCGGTATACTTAACGACTGTGTACTGACGAAGTTAGGTGGTTGTTTGACACAATCGGTATATTTGATAATTGTGTACTGACGGTGTTAGGTGGTTGTTTGACACAATCGGTATACTTGATAATTGTGTACTGACGGTGTTAGGTGGTTGTTTGACACATTCGGTATACTTAACAATTGTGTCCTGACGGTGTTAGTTGGTTGTTTGACACAATCGGTATACTTTATAATTGTATACTGACGGCGTTAGGTGGTTGTTTGACACAATCGGTATACTTAACAATTGTGTCCTGACGGTGTTAGTTGGTTGTTTGACACAATCGGTATACTTGATAATTGTGTACTGACGGCGTTAGGTGGTTGTTTGACACAATCGGTATACTTTATAATTGTGTACTGACGGCGTTAGGTGGTTGTTTGACACAATCGATATACTTGATAATTGTGTTCTGACGGTGTTAGGTGGTTATTTGACACAATCGATATACTTGATAATTGTGTACTGACGGTGTTAGGTGGTTGTTTGACACAATCGGTATACTTGATAATTGTGTTCTGACGGTGTTAGGTGGTTGTTTGACACAATCGGTATACTTGATAATTGTGTACTGACGGTGTTAGGTGGTTGTTTGACACAATCGGTATACTTGATAATTGTGTACTGACGGTGTTAGGTGGTTGTTTGACACAATCGGTATAATTTATAATTGTGTAATGATGGTGTTAGGTGGTTATTTGACACAATCGGTATACTTGATAATTGTGTACTGACGGTGTTAGGTGGTTGTTTGACACATTCGGTGTACTTGATAATTGTGTACTGACGGTGTTAGGTGGTTGTTTGACACAATCGGTATACTTAACGACTGTGTACTGACGAAGTTAGGTGGTTGTTTGACACAATCGGTATATTTGATAATTGTGTACTGACGGTGTTAGGTGGTTGTTTGACACAATCGGTATACTTGATAATTGTGTCCTGACGGTGTAAGGTGGTTGTTTGACAGAATCGGTATACTTGATAATTGTGTCCTGACGGTGTTAGGTGGTTGTTTGACACATTCGGTATACTTGATAATTGTGTACTGACGGTGTTAGTTGGTTGTTTGACACAATCGGTATACTTTATAATTGTGTACTGACGGCGTTAGGTAGTTGGTTGAAACAATCGGTATACTTAACAATTGTGTCCTGACGGTGTTAGGTGGTTGTTTGACACAATCGGTATACTTGATAATTGTGTACTGACGGTGTAAGTTGGTTGTTTGACACAATCGGTATACTTGATAATTGTGTCCTGACGGTGTTAAGTGGTTGTTTGACACATTCGGTATACTTGATAATTGTGTCCTGACGGTGTTAGGTGGTTGTTTGACACATTCGGTATACTTGATAATTGTGTACTGACGATTTTAGTTGGTTGTTTGACACAATCGGTATATTTGATAATTTTGTACTGACGGTGTTAGGTAGTTGTTTGACACAATCGGTATACTTAACTATTGTGTACTGACGGCGTTAGTTGGTTGTTTGACACAATCGGTATACTTTATAATTGTGTACTGACGGCGTTAGGTGGTTGGTTGACACAATCGGTATACTTAACAATTGTGTCCTGACGGTGTTAGGTGGTTGTTTGACACAATCGGTATACTTAACAATTGTGTCCTGACGGTGTTAGGTGGTTGTTTGACACAATCGGTATACTTGATAATTGTGTACTGACGGTGTTAGGTGGTTGTTTGACACAATCGGTATACTTTATAATTGTGTCCTGACGGTGTTAGTTGGTTGTTTGACACAATCGGTATACTTAACAATTGTGTCCTGACGGTGTTAGGTGGTTGTTTGACACAATCGGTATACTTTATAATTGTGTACTGACGGTGTTAGGTGGTTGTTTGACACAATCGGTATACTTTATAATTGTGTCCTGACGGTGTTAGGTGGTTGTTTGACACAATCGGTATACTTAACAATTGTGTCCTGACGGTGTTAGGTGGTTGTTTGACACAATCGGTATACTTTATAATTGTGTACTGACGGCGTTAGGTGGTTGTTTGACACAATCGGTATAATTTATAATTGTGTACTGACGGTGTTAGGTGGTTGTTTGACACAATCGGTGTACTTTATAATTGTGTCCTGACGATGTTAGGTGGTTGTTTGACACATTCGGTATACTTAACAATTATGTACTGACGGTGTTAGGTGGTTGTTTGACACAATCGGTATACTTGATAATTGTGTACTGACGGCGTTAGGTGGTTGTTTGACACAATCGGTATACTTGATAATTGTGTACTGACGGTGTTAGGTGGTTGTTTGACACAATCGGTATACTTGATAATTGTGTACTGACGGTGTTAGGTGGTTGTTTGACACAATCGGTATAATTTATAATTGTGTAATGATGGTGTTAGGTGGTTATTTGACACAATCGGTATACTTGATAATTGTGTACTGACGGTGTTAGGTGGTTGTTTGACACATTCGGTGTACTTGATAATTGTGTACTGACGGTGTTAGGTGGTTGTTTGACACAATCGGTATACTTAACGACTGTGTACTGACGAAGTTAGGTGGTTGTTTGACACAATCGGTATATTTGATAATTGTGTACTGATGGTGTTAGGTGGTTGTTTGACACAATCGGTATACTTGATAATTGTGTCCTGACGGTGTAAGGTGGTTGTTTGACAGAATCGGTATACTTGATAATTGTGTCCTGACGGTGTTAGGTGGTTGTTTGACACATTCGGTATACTTGATAATTGTGTACTGACGGTGTTAGTTGGTTGTTTGACACAATCGGTATACTTTATAATTGTGTACTGACGGCGTTAGGTAGTTGGTTGAAACAATCGGTATACTTAACAATTGTGTCCTGACGGTGTTAGGTGGTTGTTTGACACAATCGGTATACTTGATAATTGTGTACTGACGGTGTAAGTTGGTTGTTTGACACAATCGGTATACTTGATAATTGTGTCCTGACGGTGTTAAGTGGTTGTTTGACACATTCGGTATACTTGATAATTGTGTCCTGACGGTGTTAGGTGGTTGTTTGACACATTCGGTATACTTGATAATTGTGTACTGACGATTTTAGTTGGTTGTTTGACACAATCGGTATATTTGATAATTTTGTACTGACGGTGTTAGGTAGTTGTTTGACACAATCGGTATACTTAACTATTGTGTACTGACGGCGTTAGTTGGTTGTTTGACACAATCGGTATACTTTATAATTGTGTACTGACGGCGTTAGGTGGTTGGTTGACACAATCGGTATACTTAACAATTGTGTCCTGACGGTGTTAGGTGGTTGTTTGACACAATCGGTATACTTAACAATTGTGTCCTGACGGTGTTAGGTGGTTGTTTGACACAATCGGTATACTTGATAATTGTGTACTGACGGTGTTAGGTGGTTGTTTGACACAATCGGTATACTTTATAATTGTGTCCTGACGGTGTTAGTTGGTTGTTTGACACAATCGGTATACTTAACAATTGTGTCCTGACGGTGTTAGGTGGTTGTTTGACACAATCGGTATACTTTATAATTGTGTACTGACGGTGTTAGGTGGTTGTTTGACACAATCGGTATACTTTATAATTGTGTCCTGACGGTGTTAGTTGGTTGTTTGACACAATCGGTATACTTAACAATTGTGTCCTGACGGTGTTAGGTGGTTGTTTGACACAATCGGTATACTTTATAATTGTGTACTGACGGCGTTAGGTGGTTGTTTGACACAATCGGTATAATTTATAATTGTGTACTGACGGTGTTAGGTGGTTGTTTGACACAATCGGTGTACTTTATAATTGTGTCCTGACGATGTTAGGTGGTTGTTTGACACATTCGGTATACTTAACAATTATGTACTGACGGTGTTATGTGGTTGTTTGACACAATCGGTATACTTGATAATTGTGTACTGACGGCGTTAGGTGGTTGTTTGACACAATCGGTATACTTGATAATTGTGTACTGACGGTGTTAGGTGGTTGTTTTACACATTCGGTATACTTGATAATTGTGTACTGACAGTGTAAGGTGGTTGTTTGACACAATCGGTATACTTGATAATTGTGTACTGACGGCGTTAGGTGGTTGTTTGACACAGTCGGTATACTTGATAATTGTGTCCTGACGGTGTTAGGTGGTTGTTTGACACAATCGGTATACTTTATAATTGTGTACTGATGGTGTTTGGTGGTTGTTTGACACAATCGGTATACTTGATAATTGTGTACTGACGGTGTTAGGTGGTTGTTTGACACAATCGGTATACTTGATAATTGTGTACTGACGGTGTTAGGTGGTTGTTTGACACATTCGGTATACTTAACAATTGTGTCCTGACGGTGTTAGTTGGTTGTTTGACACAATCGGTATACTTTATAATTGTATACTGACGGCATTAGGTGGTTGTTTGACACAATCGGTATACTTAACAATTGTGTCCTGACGGTGTTAGTTGGTTGTTTGACACAATCGGTATACTTGATAATTGTGTACTGACGGCGTTAGGTGGTTGTTTGACACAATCGGTATATTTATAATTGTGTACTGACGGCGTTAGGTGGTTGTTTGACACAATCGGTATACTTGATAATTGTGTTCTGACGGTGTTAGGTGGTTGTTTGACACAATCGATATACTTGATAAATGTGTACTGACGGTGTTAGGTGGTTGTTTGACACAATCGGTATACTTGATAATTGTGTTCTGACGGTGTTAGGTGGTTGTTTGACACAATCGGTATACTTGATAATTGTGTACTGACGGTGTTAGGTGGTTGTTTGACACAATCGGTATACTTGATAATTGTGTACTGACGGTGTTAGGTGGTTGTTTGACACAATCGGTATAATTTATAATTGTGTACTGATGGTGTTAGGTGGTTATTTGACACAATCGGTATACTTGATAATTGTGTACTGACGGTGTTAGGTGGTTGTTTGACACATTCGGTGTACTTGATAATTGTGAACTGACGGTGTTAGGTGGTTGTTTGACACAATCGGTATACTTAACGACTGTGTACTGACGAAGTTAGGTGGTTGTTTGACACAATCGGTATATTTGATAATTGTGTACTGACGGTGTTAGGTGGTTGTTTGACACAATCGGTATACTTGATAATTGTGTCCTGACGGTGTAAGGTGGTTGTTTGACACAATCGGTATACTTGATAATTGTGTCCTGACGGTGTTAGGTGGTTGTTTGACACATTCGGTATACTTGATAATTGTGTACTGACGGTGTTAGTTGGTTGTTTGACACAATCGGTATACTTGATAATTGTGTACTGACAGTGTTAGGTGGTTGTTTGACACAATCGCTATACTTGATAATTGTGTACTGACGGTGTTAGGTGGTTGATTGACACAATCGGTGTACTTTATAATTGTGTCCTGACGATGTTAGGTGGTTGTTTGACACATTTGGTATACTTAACAATTGTGTACTGACGATGTAAGGTGGTTGTTTGACACAATCGGTATACTTGATAATTGTGTACTGATGGTGTAAGGTGGTTGTTTGACACAATCGATATACTTTATAATTGTGTACTGATGGTGTAAGGTGGTTGTTTGACACAATCGGTATACTTTATAATTGTGTACTGATGGTGTTAGGTGGTTGTTTGACACATTCGGTATACTTGATAATTGTGTACTGACGGTGTAAGGTGGTTGTTTGACACAATCGGTATACTTGATAATTGTGTCCTGACGGTGTTAGGTGGTTGTTTGACACATTCGGTATACTTGATAATTGTGTACTGACGATTTTAGTTGGTTGTTTGACACAATCGGTATATTTGATAATTTTATACTGACGGTGTTAGGTGGTTGTTTGACACAATCGGTATACTTAACTATTGTGTACTGACGGCGTTAGTTGGTTGTTTGACACAATCGGTATACTTTATAATTGTGTACTGACGGCGTTAGGTGGTTGTTTGACACAATCGGTATACTTGATAATTGTGTACTGTCGGTGTTAGGTGGTTGTTTGACACAATCGGTATACTTGATAATTGTGTACTGATTGGGTTAGTTGGTTGTTTGACACAATCGGTATACTTTATAATTGTGTACTGACGGTGTTAGGTGGTTGTTTGACACAATCGGTATACTTGATAATTGTGTACTGACGATGTTAGTTGGTTGTTTGACACAATCGGTATACTTTATAATTGTGTACTGACGGTGTTAGGTGGTTGTTTGACACAATCGGTATACTTGATAATTGTGTACTGACGGTGTTAGGTGGTTGTTTGACACAATCGGTATACTTGATAATTGTGTCCTGACGGTGTAAGTTGGTTGTTTGACACAATCGATATACTTTATAATTGTGTCCTGACGGTGTTAGTTGGTTGTTTGACACATTCGGTATACTTGATAATTGTGTACTGACGGCGTTAGGTGGTTGTTTGACACAATCGGTATACTTTATAATTGTGTACTGACGGAGTTAGTTGGTTGTTTGACACAATCGGTATACTTGATAATTGTGTACTGACGGTGTTAGGTGGTTGTTTGACACAATCGGTATACTTAACAATTGTGTCCTGACGGTGTAAGTTGGTTGTTTGACACAATCGATATACTTTATAATTGTGTCCTGACGGTGTTAGTTGGTTGTTTGACACATTCGGTATACTTGATAATTGTGTACTGACGGCGTTAGGTGGTTGTTTGACACAATCGGTATACTTTATAATTGTGTACTGACGGCGTTAGGTGGTTGTTTGACACAATCGGTATACTTGATAATTGTGTACTGACGGTGTAAGGTGGTTGTTTGACACAATCGGTATACTTGATAATTGTGTACTAACGGTGTTAGGTGGTTGTTTGACACAATTGGTATACTTAACAATTGTGTACTGACGGTGTAAGGTGGTTGTTTGACACAATCGGTATACTTGATAATTGTGTACTGACGGTGTTAGGTGGTTGTTTGTCACATTCGGTATACTTGATAATTGTGTCATGACGGTGGAAGGTGGTTGTTTGACACAATCGGTATACTTGATAATTGTGTCCTGACGGTGTTAGGTGGTTGTTTGACACATTCGGTATACTTGATAATTGTGTACTGACGGTGTTAGCTGGTTGTTTGACACAATCGATATACTTGATAATTGTGTACTGACGGTGTTAGGTGGTTGTTTGACACAATCGATATACTTGATAATTGTGTACTGACGGTGTTAGGTGGTTGTTTGACACAATCGATATTCTTGATAAATGTGTACTGACGGTGTTAGGTGGTTGTTTGACACAATCGGTATAATTTATAATTGTGTACTGATGGTGTTAGGTGGTTGTTTGACACAATCGGTATACTTGATAATTGTGTTCTGACGGTGTTAGGTGGTTGTTTGACACAATCGATATACTTGATAATTGTGTACTGACGGTGTTAGGTGGTTGTTTGACACAATCGGTATACTTGATAATTGTGTTCTGACGTTGTTAGGTGGTTGTTTGACACAATCGGTATACTTGATAATTTTGTACTGACGGTGTTAGGTGGTTGTTTGACACAATCGGTATACTTGATAATTGTGTACTGACGGTGTTAGGTGGTTGTTTGACACAATCGGTATAATTTATAATTGTGTACTGATGGTGTTAGGTGGTTGTTTGACACAATCGGTATACTTGATAATTGTGTACAGACGGTGTTAGGTGGTTGTTTGACACAATCGGTATACTTGATAATTGTGTACTGACGGTGTTAGGTGGTTGTTTGACACAATCGGTATACTTAACGACTGTGTACTGACGAAGTTAGGTGGTTGTTTGACACAATCGGTATACTTGATAATTGTGTACTGACGGTGTTAGGTGGTTGTTTGACACAATCGGTATACTTGATAATTGTGTCCTGACGGTGTAAGGTGGTTGTTTGACACAATCGGTATACTTGATAATTGTGTCCTGACGGTGTTAGGTGGTTGTTTGACACATTCGGTATACTTGATAATTGTGTACTGACGGTGTTAGTTGGTTGTTTGACACAATCGGTATACTTGATAATTGTGTACTGACAGTGTTAGGTGGTTGTTTGACACAATCTCTATACTTGATAATTGTGTACTGACGGTGTTAGTTGGTTGATTGACACAATCGGTGTACTTTATAATTGTGCCCTGACGATGTTAGGTGGTTGTTTGACACATTCGGTATACTTAACAATTGTGTACTGACGATGTAAGGTGGTTGTTTGACACAATCGGTATACTTGATAATTGTGTACTGATGGTGTAAGGTGGTTCTTTGACACAATCGATATACTTTATAATTGTGTACTGATGGTGTATGGTGGTTGTTTGACACAATCGGTATACTTTATAATTGTGTACTGATGGTGTTAGGTGGTTGTTTGACACATTCGGTATACTTGATAATTGTGTACTGACGGTGTAAGGTGGTTGATTGACACAATCGGTGTACTTTATAATTGTGCCCTGACGATGTTAGGTGGTTGTTTGACACATTCGGTATACTTAACAATTGTGTACTGACGATGTAAGGTGGTTGTTTGACACAATCGGTATACTTGATAATTGTGTACTGATGGTGTAAGGTGGCTCTTTGACACAATCGATATACTTTATAATTGTGTACTGATGGTGTATGGTGGTTGTTTGACACAATCGGTATACTTTATAATTGTGTACTGATGGTGTTAGGTGGTTGTTTGACACATTCGGTATACTTGATAATTGTGTACTGACGGTGTAAGGTGGTTGTTTGACACAATTGGTATACTTGATAATTGTGTCCTGACGGTGTTAGGTGGTTGTTTGACACATTCGGTATACTTGATAATTGTGTACTGACGATTTTAGTTGGTTGTTTGACACAACCGGTATATTTGATAATTTTGTACTGACGGTGTTAGGTGGTTGTTTGACATAATCGGTATACTTAACTATTGTGTACTGACGGCGTTAGTTGGTTGTTTGACACAATCGGTATACTTTATAATTGTGTACTGACGGCGTTAGGTGGTTGTTTGACACAATCGGTATACTTGAAAATTGTGTCCTGATGGTGTATGGTGGTTGTTTGACACAATCGGTATACTTGATAATTGTATACTGACGGCGTTAGTTGGTTGTTTGACACAATCGGTATACTTGATAATTGTGTACTGACGGTGTTAGGTGGTTGTTTGACACAATCGGTATTCTTGATAATTGTGTACTGACCATGTTAGGTGGTTGTTTGACACAATCGGTATACTTGATAATTGTGTACTGACGGAGTTAGTTGGTTGTTTGACACAATCGGTATACTTGATAATTGTATACTGACGGCGTTAGGTGGTTGTTTGACACAATCGGTATACTTAACAAATGTGTCCTGACGGTGTTAGTTGGTTGTTTGACACAATCGGTATACTTTATAATTGTGTCCTGACGGTGTTAGTTGGTTGTTTGACACATTCGGTATACTTGATAATTGTGTACTGACGGCGTTAGGTGGTTGTTTGACACAATCGGTATACTTTATAAGTGTGTACTGACGGCGTTAGGTTGTTGTTTGACACAATCGGTATACTTGATAATTGTGTACTGACGGTGTAAGGTGGTTGTTTGACACAATCGGTATACTTGATAATTGTGTACTAACGGTGTTAGGTGGTTGTTTGACACAATCGGTATACTTAACAATTGTGTACTGACGGTGTAAGGTGGTGGTTTGACACAATCGGTATACTTGATAATTGTGTCCTGACGGTGTTAGGTGGTTGTTTGACACATTCGGTATACTTGTTAATTGTGTACTGACGGTGTTAGTTGGTTGTTTGACACAATCGATATACTTGATAATTGTGTACTGACTGTGTTAGGTGGTTGTTGGACACAATCGATATACTTGATAATTGTGTACTGACGGTGTTAGGTGGTTGTTTGACACAATCGATATACTTGATAATTGTGTACTGACGGTGTTAGGTTGTTGTTTGACACAATCGGTATACTTTATAATTGTGTACTGATGGTGTTAGGTGGTTGTTTGACACAATCGGTATACTTGATGATTGTGTTCTGACGGTGTTAGGTGGTTGTTTGACACAATCGATATACTTGATAATTGTGTACTGACGGTGTAAGGTGGTTGTTTGACACAATCGGTATACTTGATAATTGTGTTCTGACGTTGTTAGGTGGTTGTTTGACACAATCGGTATACTTGATAATTTGTGTCCTGACGGTGTTAGGTGGTTGTTTGACACAATCGGTATACTTGATAATTGTGTACTGACGGTGTTAGGTGGTTGTTTGACACAATCGGTATAATTTATAATTGTGTACTGATGGTGTTAGATAGTTGTTTGAAACAATCGGTATACTTGATAATTGTGTACTGACGGTGTTAGGTGGTTGTTTGACACAATCGGTATACTTGATAATTGTGTACTGACTGTGTTAGGTGGTTGTTTGACACAATCGGTATATTTAACGACTGTGTACTGACGAAGTTAGGTGGTTGTTTGACACAATCGGTATACTTGATAATTGTGTACTGACGATGTTAGGTGGTTGTTTGACACAATCGGTATACTTGATAATTGTGTACTGACGGTGTTAGGTGGTTGTTTGACACAATCGGTATACTTGATAATTGTGTCCTGACGGTGTTAGGTGGTTGTTTGACACATTCGGTATATTTGATACTTGTGTTCTGATGGTGTAAGGTGGTTGTTTGACACATTCGGTATACTTTATAATTGTGTCCTGACGGTGTTAGTTGGTTGTTTGACACAATCGGTATACTTAACAATTGTGTCCTGACGGTGTTAAGTGGTTGTTTGACACAATCGGTATACTTAACAATTGTGTCCTGACGGTGTTAGGTGGTTGTTTGACACAATCGGTATACTTGATAATTGTGTACTGACGGTGTTAGGTGGTTGTTTGACACAATCGGCATACTTAACAATTGTGTCCTGACGGTGTTAGGTGGTTGTTTGACACATTCGGTATACTTGATAATTGTGTACTGACGGTGTAAGGTGGTTGTTTGACACAATCGGTATACTTAACAATTGTGTACTGACGGTGTAAGGTGGTTGTTTGACACAATCGGTATACTTGATAATTGTGTCCTGACGGTGTTAGGTGGTTGTTTGACACATTCGGTATACTTGATAATTGTGTACTGACGGTGTTAGTTGGTTGTTTGACACAATCGATATACTTGATAATTGTGTACTGACTGTGTTAGGTGGTTGTTGGACACAATCGATATACTTGATAATTGTGTACTGACGGTGTTAGGTGGTTGTTTGACACAATCGATATACTTGATAATTGTGTACTGACGATGTTAGGTTGTTGTTTGACACAATCGGTATAATTTATAATTGTGTACTGATGGTGTTAAGTGGTTGTTTGACACAATCGGTATACTTGATAATTGTGTTCTGACGGTGTTAGGTGGTTGTTTGACACAATCGATATACTTGATAATTGTGTACTGACGGTGTTAGGTGGTTGTTTGACACAATCGGTATACTTGATAATTGTGTTCTGACGTTGTTAGGTGGTTGTTTGACACAATCGGTATACTTGATAATTGTGTCCTGACGGTGTTAGGTGGTTGTTTGACACAATCGGTATACTTGATAATTGTGTACTGACGGTGTTAGGTGGTTGTTTGACACAATCGGTATAATTTATAATTGTGTACTGATGGTGTTAGATAGTTGTTTGAAACAATCGGTATACTTGATAATTGTGTACTGACGGTGTTAGGTGGTTGTTTGACACAATCGGTATACTTGATAATTGTGTACTGACGGTGTTAGGTGGTTGTTTGACACAATCGGTATACTTAACGACTGTGTACTGACGAAGTTAGGTGGTTGTTTGACACAATCGGTATACTTGATAATTGTGTACTGACGATGTTAGGTGGTTGTTTGACACAATCGGTATACTTGATAATTGTGTACTGACGGTGTTAGGTGGTTGTTTGACACAATCGGTATACTTGATAATTGTGTCCTGACGGTGTTAGGTGGTTGTTTGACACATTCGGTATATTTGATAATTGTGTTCTGATGGTGTAAGGTGGTTGTTTGACACATTCGGTATACTTTATAATTGTGTCCTGACGGTGTTAGTTGGTTGTTTGACACAATCGGTATACTTAACAATTGTGTCCTGACGGTGTTAGGTGGTTGTTTGACACAATCGGTATACTTAACAATTGTGTCCTGACGGTGTTAGGTGGTTGTTTGACACAATCGGTATACTTGATAATTGTGTACTGACGGTGTTAGGTGGTTGTTTGACACAATCGGCATACTTAACAATTGTGTCCTGACGGTGTTAGGTGGTTGTTTGACACATTCGGTATACTTGATAATTGTGTACTGACGGTGTAAGGTGGTTGTTTGACACAATCGGTATACTTGATAATTGTGTCCTGACGGTGTTAGGTGGTTGTTTGACACATTCGGTATACTTGATAATTGTGTACTGACAATTTTAGTTGGTTGTTTGACACAATCGGTAAATTTGATAATTTTGTACTGGCGGTGTTAGTTGGTTGTTTGACACAATCGGTATACTTGATAATTGTGTACTGACGGCGTTAGGTGGTTGTTTGACACAATCGGTATACTTGATAATTGTGTCCTGACGGTGTTAGGTGGTTGTTTGACACAATCGGTATACTTGATAATTGTGTACTGACGGTGTAACGTGGTTGTTTGACACAATCGGTATACTTGATAATTGTGTACTAACGGTGTTAGGTGGTTGTTTGACACAATCGGTATACTTAACATTTGTGTACTGACGGTGTAAGGTGGTTGTTTGACACAATCGGTATACTTGATAATTGTGTCCTGACGGTGTTAGGTGGTTGTTTGACACATTCGGTATACTTGATAATTGTGTACTGACGGTGTTAGTTGGTGGTTTGACACAATCGATATACTTGATAATTGTGTACTGACGGTGTTAGGTGGTTGTTTGACACAATCGATATACTTGATAATTGTGTACTGACGGTGTTAGGTTGTTGTTTGACACAATCGGTATAATTTATAATTGTGTACTGATGGTGTTAGGTGGTTGTTTGACACAATCGGTATACTTGATAATTGTGTTCTGACGGTGTTAGGTGGTTGTTTGACACAATCGATATACTTGATAATTGTGTACTGACGGTGTTAGGTGGTTGTTTAACACAATCGGTATACTTGATAATTGTGTTCTGACGTTGTTAGGTGGTTGTTTGACACAATCGGTATACTTGATAATTGTGTCCTGACGGTGTTAGGTGGTTGTTTGACACAATCGGTATACTTGATAATTGTGTACTGACGGTGTTAGGTGGTTGTTTGACACAATCGGTATAATTTATAATTGTGTACTGATGGTGTTAGATGGTTGTTTGAAACAATCGGTATACTTGATCATTGTGTACTGACGGTGTTAGGTGGTTGTTTGACACAATCGGTATACTTGATAATTGTGTACTGACGGTGTTAGGTGGTTGTTTGACACAATCGGTATACTTAACGACTGTGTACTGACGAAGTTAGGTGGTTGTTTGACACAATCGGTATACTTGATAATTGTGTACTGACGATGTTAGGTGGTTGTTTGACACAATCGGTATACTTGATAATTGTGTACTGACGGTGTTAGGTGGTTGTTTGACACAATCGGTATACTTGATAATTGTGTCCTGACGGTGTTAGGTGGTTGTTTGACACATTCGGTATATTTGATAATTGTGTTCTGATGGTGTAAGGTGGTTGTTTGACACATTCGGTATACTTTATAATTGTGTCCTGACGGTGTTAGTTGGTTGTTTGACACAATCGGTATACTTAACAATTGTGTCCTGACGGTGTTAGGTGGTTGTTTGACACAATCGGTATACTTAACAATTGTGTCCTGACGGTGTTAGTTGGTTGTTTGACACAATCGGTATACTTGATAATTGTGTACTGACGGTGTTAGGTGGTTGTTTGACACAATCGGCATACTTAACAATTGTGTCCTGACGGTGTTAGGTGGTTGTTTGACACATTCGGTATACTTGATAATTGTGTACTGACGGTGTAAGGTGGTTGTTTGACACAATCGGTATACTTGATAATTGTGTCCTGACGGTGTTAGGTGGTTGTTTGACACATTCGGTATACTTGATAATTGTGTACTGACGATTTTAGTTGGTTGTTTGACACAATCGGTAAATTTGATAATTTTGTACTGGCGGTGTTAGTTGGTTGTTTGACACAATCGGTATACTTGATAATTGTGTACTGACGGCGTTAGGTGGTTGTTTGACATAATCGGTATACTTGATAATTGTGTCCTGACGGTGTTAGGTGGTTGTTTGACACAATCGGTATACTTGATAATTGTGTCCTGACGGTGTTAGGTGGTTGTTTGATACATTCGGTATACTTGATAATTGTGTACTGACGGTGTTAGGTGGTTGTTTGACACAATCGATATACTTGATAATTGTGTCCTGACGGTGTTAGGTAGTTGTTTGACACATTCCTTATACTTGATAATTGTGTACTGACGGTGTAAGGTGGTTGTTTGACACATTCGGTATACTTGATAATTGTGTTCTGACGGCGTTAGGTGGTTGTTTGACACATTCGGTATACTTGATAATTGTGTCCTGACGGTGTTAGGTGGTTGTTTGACACAATCGGTATACTTGATAATTGTGTACTGACGGTGTAAGGTGGTTGTTTGACACAATCGATATACTTGATAATTGTGTCCTGACGGTGTTAGGTGGTTGTTTGACACATTCCTTATACTTGATACTTGTGTACTGACGGTGTAAGGTGGTTGTTTGACACAATCGGTATACTTGATAATTGTGTACTGACGGCGTTAGGTGGTTGTTTGATACATTCGGTATACTTGATAATTGTGTACTGACGGTGTAAGGTGGTTGTTTGACACAATCGGTATACTTGATAATTGTGTACTGATGGTGTTAGGTGGTTGTTTGACACAATCGGTATTCTTGATAATTGTGTACTGACGGTGTTAGGTGGTTGTTTGACACAATCGGTATACTTTATAATTGTGTACTGACGGTGTTAGGTGGTTGTTTGAAACAATCGGTATACTTTATAATTGTGCACTGATGGTGTTGGGTGGTTGTTTGACACAATCGGTATACTTTATAATTGTGTACTGACGATGTTAGGTGGTTGCTTGACACAATCGGTATACTTTATAATTGTGTACTGATGGTGTTAGGTGGTTGTTTGACACATTCGGTATACTTGATAATTGTGTACTGACGGTGTAAGGTGGTTGTTTGACACAATCGGTATACTTGATAATTGTGTCCTGACGGTGTCAGGTGGTTGTTTGACACATTCGGTATACTTGATAATTGTGTACTGACGATTTTAGTTGGTTGTTTGACACAATCGGTAAATTTGATAATTTTGTACTGGCGGTGTTAGGTGGATGTTTGACACAATCGGTATACTTAACTATTGTGTACTGATGGCGTTAGTTGCTTGTTTGACACAATCGGTATACTTTATAATTGTGTACTGACGGCGTTAGGTGGTTGTTTGACACAATCGGTATACTTGATAATTGTGTCCTGACGGTGTTAGGTGGTTGTTTGACACAATCGGTATACTTGATAATTGTGTCCTGACGGTGTTAGGTGGTTGTTTGACACATTGGGTATACTTGATAATTGTGTTCTGACGGCGTTAGGTGGTTGTTTGACACATTCGGTATACTTGATAATTGTGTCCTGACGGTGTTAGGTGGTTGTTTGACACATTCGGTATACTTGATAATTGTGTACTGACGGTGTAAGGTGGTTGTTTGACACTATCGATATACTTGATAATTGTGTCCTGACGGTGTTAGGTGGTTGTTTGACACATTCCTTATACTTGATAATTGTGTACTGACGGTGTAAGGTGGTTGTTTGACACATTCGGTATACTTGATAATTGTGTACTGACGGCGTTAGGTGGTTGTTTGATACATTCGGTATACTTGATAATTGTGTACTGACGGTGTTAGGTGGTTGTTTGACACAATCGGTATACTTGATAATTGTGTACTGATGGTGTTAGGTGGTTGTTTGACACAATCGGTATACTTGATAATTGTGTACTGACGGTGTTAGGTGGTTGTTTGACACATTCGGTATACTTGATAATTGTGTACTGACGTTGTAAGGTGGTTGTTTGACACAATCGGCATACTTGATAATTGTGTCCTGACGGTGTTAGGTGGTTGTTTGACACAATCGGTATACTTTATAATTGTGTACTGATGGTGTTAGGTGGTTGTTTGACACATTCGGTATATTTGATAATTGTGTTCTGACGGTGTAAGGTGGTTGTTTGACACAATCGGTATACTTGATAATTGTGTACTGACTGTGATAGGTGGTTGTTTGACACATTCGGTATACTTTATAATTGTGTCCTGACGGTGTTAGTTGGTTGTTTGACACAATCGGTATACTTAACAATTGTGTCCTGACGGTGTTAGGTGGTTGTTTGACACAATCGGTATACTTAACAATTGTGTCCTGACGGTGTTAGGTGGTTGTTTGACACAATCGGTATACTTGATAATTATGTACTGACGGTGTTAGGTGTTTACTTGACACATTCGGCATACTTAACAATTGTGTCCTGACGGTGTTAGGTAGTTGTTTGACACAATCGGTATACTTGATAATTGTGTACTGACGGTGTATGGTGGTTGTTTGACACAATCGGTATACTTTATAATTGTGTACTGATGGTGTTAGGTGGTTGTTTGACACATTCGGTATACTTGATAATTGTGTACTGACGGTGTAAGGTGGTTGTTTGACACAATCGGTATACTTGATAATTGTGTCCTGACGGTGTTAGGTGGTTGTTTGACACAATCGGTATACTTTATAATTGTGTACTGACGATGTTAGGTGGTTGCTTGACACAATCGGTATACTTTATAATTGTGTACTGATGGTGTTAGGTGGTTGTTTGACACATTCGGTATGCTTGATAATTGTGTCCTGATGGTGTATGGTGGTTGTTTGACACAATCGGTATACTTGATAATTGTATACTGACCATGTTAGGTGGTTGTTTGACACAATCGGTATACTTGATAATTGTGTACTGACGGAGTTAGTTGGTTGTTTGACACAATCGGTATACTTGATAATTGTATACTGACGGCGTTAGGTGGTTGTTTGACACAATCGGTATACTTAACAAATGTGTCCTGACGGTGTTAGTTGGTTGTTTGACACAATCGGTATACTTTATAATTGTGTCCTGACGGTGTTAGTTGGTTGTTTGACACATTCGGTATACTTGATAATTGTGTACTGACGGCGTTAGGTGGTTGTTTGACACAATCGGTATACTTTATAAGTGTGTACTGACGGCGTTAGGTTGTTGTTTGACACAATCGGTATACTTGATAATTGTGTACTGACGGTGTAAGGTGGTTGTTTGACACAATCGGTATACTTGTTAATTGTGTACTAACGGTGTTAGGTGGTTGTTTGACACAATCGGTATACTTAACAATTGTGTACTGACGGTGTAAGGTGGTGGTTTGACACAATCGGTATACTTGATAATTGTGTCCTGACGGTGTTAGGTGGTTGTTTGACACATTCGGTATACTTGATAATTGTGTACTGACGGTGTTAGTTGGTTGTTTGACACAATCGATATACTTGATAATTGTGTACTGACTGTGTTAGGTGGTTGTTGGACACAATCGATATACTTGATAATTGTGTACTGACGGTGTTAGGTGGTTGTTTGACACAATCGATATACTTGATAATTGTGTACTGACGGTGTTAGGTTGTTGTTTGACACAATCGGTATAATTTATAATTGTGTACTGATGGTGTTAGGTGGTTGTTTGACACAATCGGTATACTTGATGATTGTGTTCTGACGGTGTTAGGTGGTTGTTTGACACAATCGATATACTTGATAATTGTGTACTGACGGTGTTAGGTGGTTGTTTGACACAATCGGTATACTTGATAATTGTGTTCTGACGTTGTTAGGTTGTTGTTTGACACAATCGGTATACTTGATAATTGTGTCCTGACGGTGTTAGGTGGTTGTTTGACATAATCGGTATACTTGATAATTGTGTACTGACGGTGTTAGGTGGTTGTTTGACACAATCGGTATAATTTATAATTGTGTACTGATGGTGTTAGATAGTTGTTTGAAACAATCGGTATACTTGATAATTGTGTACTGACGGTGTTAGGTGGTTGTTTGACACAATCGGTATACTTGATAATTGTGTACTGACTGTGTTAGGTGGTTGTTTGACACAATCGGTATACTTAACGACTGTGTACTGACGAAGTTAGGTGGTTGTTTGACACAATCGGTATACTTGATAATTGTGTACTGACGATGTTAGGTGGTTGTTTGACACAATCGGTATACTTGATAATTGTGTACTGACGGTGTTAGGTGGTTGTTTGACACAATCGGTATACTTGATAATTGTGTCCTGACGGTGTTAGGTGGTTGTTTGACACATTCGGTATATTTGATACTTGTGTTCTGATGGTGTAAGGTGGTTGTTTGACACATTCGGTATACTTTATAATTGTGTCCTGACGGTGTTAGTTGGTTGTTTGACACAATCGGTATACTTAACAATTGTGTCCTGACGGTGTTAGGTGGTTGTTTGACACAATCGGTATACTTAACAATTGTGTCCTGACGGTGTTAGGTGGTTGTTTGACACAATCGGTATACTTGATAATTGTGTACTGACGGTGTTAGGTGGTTGTTTGACACAATCGGCATACTTAACAATTGTGTCCTGACGGTGTTAGGTGGTTGTTTGACACATTCGGTATACTTGATAATTGTGTACTGACGGTGTAAGGTGGTTGTTTGACACAATCGGTATACTTAACAATTGTGTACTGACGGTGTAAGGTGGTTGTTTGACACAATCGGTATACTTGATAATTGTGTCCTGACGGTGTTAGGTGGTTGTTTGACACATTCGGTATACTTGATAATTGTGTACTGACGGTGTTAGGTGGTTGTTTGACACAATCGATATACTTGATAATTGTGTACTGACGGTGTAAGGTGGTTGTTGGACACAATCGGTATACTTGATAATTGTGTCCTGACGGTGTTAGGTGGTTGTTTGACACAATCGGTATACTTGATAATTGTGTACAGACGATGTTAGGTTGTTGTTTGACACAATCGGTATAATTTATAATTGTGTACTGATGGTGTTAAGTGGTTGTTTGACACAATCGGTATACTTGATAATTGTGTTCTGACGGTGTTAGGTGGTTGTTTGACACAATCGATATACTTGATAATTGTGTACTGACGGTGTTAGGTGGTTGTTTGACACAATCGGTATACTTGATAATTGTGTTCTGGCGTTGTTAGGTGGTTGTTTGACACAATCGGTATACTTGATAATTGTGTCCTGACGGTGTTAGGTGGTTGTTTGACACAATCGGTATACTTGATAATTGTGTACTGACGGTGTTAGGTGGTTGTTTGACACAATCGGTATAATTTATAATTGTGTACTGATGGTGTTAGATAGTTGTTTGAAACAATCGGTATACTTGATAATTGTGTACTGACGGTGTTAGGTGGTTGTTTGACACAATCGGTATACTTGATAATTGTGTACTGACGGTGTTAGGTGGTTGTTTGACACAATCGGTATACTTAACGACTGTGTACTGACGAAGTTAGGTGGTTGTTTGACACAATCGGTATACTTGATAATTGTGTACTGACGATGTTAGGTGGTTGTTTGACACAATCGGTATACTTGATAATTGTGTACTGACGGTGTTAGGTGGTTGTTTGACACAATCGGTATACTTGATAATTGTGTCCTGACGGTGTTAGGTGGTTGTTTGACACATTCGGTATATTTGATAATTGTGTTCTGATGGTGTAAGGTGGTTGTTTGACACATTCGGTATACTTTATAATTGTGTCCTGACGGTGTTAGTTGGTTGTTTGACACAATCGGTATACTTAACAATTGTGTCCTGACGGTGTTAGGTGGTTGATTGACACAATCGGTATACTTAACAATTGTGTCCTGACGGTGTTAGGTGGTTGTTTGACACAATCGGTATACTTGATAATTGTGTACTGACGGTGTTAGGTGGTTGTTTGACAAAATCGGCATACTTAACAATTGTGTCCTGACGGTGTTAGGTGGTTGTTTGACACATTCGGTATACTTGATAATTGTGTACTGACGGTGTAAGGTGGTTGTTTGACACAATCGGTATACTTGATAATTGTGTCCTGACGGTGTTAGGTGGTTGTTTGACACATTCGGTATACTTGATAATTGTGTACTGACGATTTTAGTTGGTTGTTTGACACAATCGGTAAATTTGATAATTTTGTACTGGCGGTGTTAGTTGGTTGTTTGACACAATCGGTATACTTGATAATTGTGTACTGACGGCGTTAGGTGGTTGTTTGACACAATCGGTATACTTGATAATTGTGTCCTGACGGTGTTAGGTGGTTGTTTGACACAATCGGTGTACTTGATAATTGTGTACTGACGGTGTAAGGTGGTTGTTTGACACAATCGGTATACTTGATAATTGTGTACTAACGGTGTTAGGTGGTTGTTTGACACAATCGGTATACTTAACATTTGTGTACTGACGGTGTAAGGTGGTTGTTTGACACAATCGGTATACTTGATAATTGTGTCCTGACGGTGTTAGGTGGTTGTTTGACACATTCGGTATACTTGATAATTGTGTACTGACGGTGTTAGTTGGTTGTTTGACACAATCGATATACTTGATAATTGTGTACTGACGGTGTTAGGTGGTTGTTTGACACAATCGATATACTTGATAATTGTGTACTGACGGTGTTAGGTGGTTGTTTGACACAATCGATATACTTGATAATTGTGTACTGACGGTGTTAGGTTGTTGTTTGACACAATCGGTATAATTTATAATTGTGTACTGATGGTGTTAGGTGGTTGTTTGACACAATCGGTATACTTGATAATTGTGTACTGACGGTGTTAGGTGGTTGTTTGACACAATCGGTATACTTAACAATTGTGTACTGACGGTGTAAGGTGGTGGTTTGACACAATCGGTATACTTGATAATTGTGTACTGACGATGTTAGGTGGTTGTTTGACACAATCGGTATACTTGATAATTGTGTACTGACGGTGTTAGGTGGTTGTTTGACACAATCGGTATACTTGATAATTGTGTCCTGACGGTGTTAGGTGGTTGTTTGACACATTCGGTATATTTGATAATTGTGTTCTGATGGTGTAAGGTGGTTGTTTGACACATTCGGTATACTTTATAATTGTGTCCTGACGGTGTTAGTTGGTTGTTTGACACAATCGGTATACTTAACAATTGTGTCCTGACGGTGTTAGGTGGTTGATTGACACAATCGGTATACTTAACAATTGTGTCCTGACGGTGTTAGGTGGTTGTTTGACACAATCGGTATACTTGATAATTGTGTACTGACGGTGTTAGGTGGTTGTTTGACACAATCGGCATACTTAACAATTGTGTCCTGACGGTGTTAGGTGGTTGTTTGACACATTCGGTATACTTGATAATTGTGTACTGACGGTGTAAGTGGTTGTTTGACACAATCGGTATACTTGATAATTGTGTCCTGACGGTGTTAGGTGGTTGTTTGACACATTCGGTATACTTGATAATTGTGTACTGACGATTTTAGTTGGTTGTTTGACACAATCGGTAAATTTGATAATTTTGTACTGGCGGTGTTAGTTGGTTGTTTGACACAATCGGTATACTTGATAATTGTGTACTGACGGCGTTAGGTGGTTGTTTGACACAATCGGTATACTTGATAATTGTGTCCTGACGGTGTTAGGTGGTTGTTTGACACAATCGGTGTACTTGATAATTGTGTACTGACGGTGTAAGGTGGTTGTTTGACACAATCGGTATACTTGATAATTGTGTACTAACGGTGTTAGGTGGTTGTTTGACACAATCGGTATACTTAACATTTGTGTACTGACGGTGTAAGGTGGTTGTTTGACACAATCGGTATACTTGATAATTGTGTCCTGACGGTGTTAGGTGGTTGTTTGACACATTCGGTATACTTGATAATTGTGTACTGACGGTGTTAGTTGGTTGTTTGACACAATCGATATACTTGATAATTGTGTACTGACGGTGTTAGGTGGTTGTTTGACACAATCGATATACTTGATAATTGTGTACTGACGGTGTTAGGTGGTTGTTTGACACAATCGATATACTTGATAATTGTGTACTGACGGTGTTAGGTTGTTGTTTGACACAATCGGTATAATTTATAATTGTGTACTGATGGTGTTAGGTGGTTGTTTGACACAATCGGTATACTTGATAATTGTGTTCTGACGGTGTTAGGTGGTTGTTTGACACAATCGATATACTTGATAATTGTGTACTGACGGTGTTAGGTGGTTGTTTAACACAATCGGTATACTTGATAATTGTGTTCTGACGTTGTTAGGTGGTTGTTTGACACAATCGGTATACTTGATAATTGTGTCCTGACGGTGTTAGGTGGTTGTTTGACACAATCGGTATACTTGATAATTGTGTACTGACGGTGTTAGGTGGTTGTTTGACACAATCGGTATAATTTATAATTGTGTACTGATGGTGTTAGATGGTTGTTTGAAAGAATCGGTATACTTGATAATTGTGTACTGACGGTGTTAGGTGGTTGTTTGACACAATCGGTATACTTGATAATTGTGTACTGACGGTGTTAGGTGGTTGTTTGACACAATCGGTATACTTAACGACTGTGTACTGACGAAGTTAGGTGGTTGTTTGACACAATCGGTATACTTGATAATTGTGTACTGACGATGTTAGGTGGTTGTTTGACACAATCGGTATACTTGATAATTGTGTACTGACGGTGTTAGGTGGTTGTTTGACACAATCGGTATACTTGATAATTGTGTCCTGACGGTGTTAGGTGGTTGTTTGACACATTCGGTATATTTGATAATTGTGTTCTGATGGTGTAAGGTGGTTGTTTGACACATTCGGTATACTTTATAATTGTGTCCTGACGGTGTTAGTTGGTTGTTTGACACAATCGGTATACTTAACAATTGTGTCCTGACGGTGTTAGGTGGTTGTTTGGCACAATCGGTATACTTAACAATTGTGTCCTGACGGTGTTAGTTGGTTGTTTGACACAATCGGTATACTTGATAATTGTGTACTGACGGTGTTAGGTGGTTGTTTGACACAATCGGCATACTTAACAATTGTGTCCTGACGGTGTTAGGTGGTTGTTTGACACATTCGGTATACTTGATAATTGTGTACTGACGGTGTAAGGTGGTTGTTTGACACAATCGGTATACTTGATAATTGTGTCCTGACGGTGTTAGGTGGTTGTTTGACACATTCGGTATACTTGATAATTGTGTACTGACGATTTTAGTTGGTTGTTTGACACAATCGGTAAATTTGATAATTTTGTACTGGCGGTGTTAGTTGGTTGTTTGACACAATCGGTATACTTGATAATTGTGTACTGACGGCGTTAGGTGGTTGTTTGACACAATCGGTATACTTGATAATTGTGTCCTGACGGTGTTAGGTGGTTGTTTGACACAATCGGTATACTTGATAATTGTGTCCTGACGGTGTTAGGTGGTTGTTTGATACATTCGGTATACTTGATAATTGTGTACTGACGGTGTTAGGTGGTTGTTTGACACAATCGATATACTTGATAATTGTGTCCTGACGGTGTTAGGTAGTTGTTTGACACATTCCTTATACTTGATAATTGTGTACTGACGGTGTAAGGTGGTTGTTTGACACATTCGGTATACTTGATAATTGTGTTCTGACGGCGTTAGGTGGTTGTTTGACACATTCGGTATACTTGATAATTGTGTCCTGACGGTGTTAGGTGGTTGTTTGACACAATCGGTATACTTGATAATTGTGTACTGACGGTGTAAGGTGGTTGTTTGACACAATCGATATACTTGATAATTGTGTCCTGACGGTGTTAGGTGGTTGTTTGACACATTCCTTATACTTGATACTTGTGTACTGACGGTGTAAGGTGGTTGTTTGACACAATCGGTATACTTGATAATTGTGTACTGACGGCGTTAGGTGGTTGTTTGATACATTCGGTATACTTGATAATTGTGTACTGACGGTGTAAGGTGGTTGTTTGACACAATCGGTATACTTGATAATTGTGTACTGATGGTGTTAGGTGGTTGTTTGACACAATCGGTATACTTGATAATTGTGTACTGACGGTGTTAGGTGGTTGTTTGACACAATCGGTATACTTTATAATTGTGTACTGACGGTGTTAGGTGGTTGTTTGAAACAATCGGTATACTTTATAATTGTGTACTGATGGTGTTGGGTGGTTGTTTGACACAATCGGTATACTTTATAATTGTGTACTGACGATGTTAGGTGGTTGCTTGACACAATCGGTATACTTGATAATTGTGTCCTGACGGTGTTAGGTGGTTGTTTGACACATTCGGTATACTTGATAATTGTGTACTGACGGTGTAAGGTGGTTGTTTGACACTATCGATATACTTGATAATTGTGTCCTGACGGTGTTAGGTGGTTGTTTGACACATTCCTTATACTTGATAATTGTGTACTGACGGTGTAAGGTGGTTGTTTGACACATTCGGTATACTTGATAATTGTGTACTGACGGCGTTAGGTGGTTGTTTGATACATTCGGTATACTTGATAATTGTGTACTGACGGTGTTAGGTGGTTGTTTGACACAATCGGTATACTTGATAATTGTGTACTGATGGTGTTAGGTGGTTGTTTGACACAATCGGTATACTTGATAATTGTGTACTGACGGTGTTAGGTGGTTGTTTGACACATTCGGTATACTTGATAATTGTGTACTGACGGTGTAAGGTGGTTGTTTGACACAATCGGCATACTTGATAATTGTGTCCTGACGGTGTTAGGTGGTTGTTTGACACAATCGGTATACTTTATAATTGTGTACTGATGGTGTTAGGTGGTTGTTTGACACATTCGGTATATTTGATAATTGTGTTCTGACGGTGTAAGGTGGTTGTTTGACACAATCGGTATACTTGATAATTGTGTAATGACTGTGATAGGTGGTTGTTTGACACATTCGGTATACTTTATAATTGTGTCCTGACGGTGTTAGTTGGTTGTTTGACACAATCGGTATACTTAACAATTGTGTCCTGACGGTGTTAGGTGGTTGTTTGACACAATCGGTATACTTAACAATTGTGTCCTGACGGTGTTAGGTGGTTGTTTGACACAATCGGTATACTTGATAATTATGTACTGACGGTGTTAGGTGTTTACTTGACACATTCGGCATACTTAACAATTGTGTCCTGACGGTGTTAGGTAGTTGTTTGACACAATCGGTATACTTGATAATTGTGTACTGACGGTGTATGGTGGTTGTTTGACACAATCGGTATACTTTATAATTGTGTACTGATGGTGTTAGGTGGTTGTTTGACACATTCGGTATACTTGATAATTGTGTACTGACGGTGTAAGGTGGTTGTTTGACACAATCGGTATACTTGATAATTGTGTCCTGACGGTGTTAGGTGGTTGTTTGACACAATCGGTATACTTTATAATTGTGTACTGACGATGTTAGGTGGTTGCTTGACACAATCGGTATACTTTATAATTGTGTACTGATGGTGTTAGGTGGTTGTTTGACACATTCGGTATACTTGATAATTGTGTCCTGACGGTGTAAGGTGGTTGTTTGACACAATCGGTATACTTGATAATTGTGTACTGACGATTTTAGTTGGTTGTTTGACACAATCGGTAAATTTGATAATTTTGTACTGGCGGTGTTAGGTGGTTGTTTGACACAATCGGTATACTTAACTATTGTGTACTGACGGCGTTAGTTGGTTGTTTGACACAATCGGTATACTTTATAATTGTGTACTGACGGCGTTAGGTGGTTGTTTGACACAATCGGTATACTTGATAATTGTGTCCTGACGGTGTTAGCTGGTTGTTTGACACAATCGGTATACTTAACAATTGTGTCCTGACGGTGTTAGGTGGTTCTTTGACACAATCGGTATACTTGATAATTGTGTACTGACGGTGTTAGGTGGTTGTTTGACACAATCGGTATACTTGATAATTGTGTACTGACGGCGTTAGGTGGTTGTTTGACACAATCGGTATACTTTATAATTGTGTACTGACGATGTTAGGTGGTTGCTTGACACAATCGGTATACTTTATAATTGTGTACTGATGGTGTTAGGTGGTTGTTTGACACATTCGGTATACTTGATAATTGTGTACTGACGGTGTAAGGTGGTTGTTTGACACAATCGGTATACTTGATAATTGTGTCCTGACGGTGTTAGGTGGTTGTTTGACACATTCGGTATACTTGATAATTGTGTACTGACGATTTTAGTTGGTTGTTTGACACAATCGTTAAATTTGATAATTTTGTACTGGCGGTGTTAGGTGGTTGTTTGACACAATCGGTATACTTAACTATTGTGTACTGACGGCGTTAGTTGGTTGTTTGACACAATCGGTATACTTTATAATTGTGTACTGACGGCGTTAGGTGGTTGTTTGACACAATCGGTATACTTGATAATTGTGTCCTGACGGTGTTAGGTGGTTGTTTGACACAATCGGTATACTTGATAATTGTGTACTGACGGCGTTAGGTGGTTGTTTGACACAATCGGTATACTTGATAATTGTGTACTGACGGTGTTAGTTGGTTGTTTGACACAATCGGCATACTTGATAATTGTGTACTGACGGCGTTAGGTGGTTGTTTGACACAATCGGTATACTTGATAATTGTGTACTGACGGCGTTAGGTGATTGTTTGACACAATCGGTATACTTGATAATTGTGTACTGACGGTGTTAGTTGGTTGTTTGACACAATCGGCATACTTGATAATTGTGTACTGACGGCGTTATGTGGTTGTTTGACACATTCGGTATACTTGATAATTGTGTACTGACGGTGTAAGGTGGTTGTTTGACACAATCGGTATACTTTATAATTGTGTACTGACGGTGTTAGGTGGTTGTTTGACACAATCGGTATACTTGATAATTGTGTACTGACGGTGTAAGGTGGTTGTTTGACACAATCGGTATACTTGATAATTGTGTACTGACGGTGTTGGTTGTTTGACACATTCGGTATACTTAACAATTGTGTCCTGACGGTGTTAGGTGGTTGTTTGGCATAATCGGTATACTTGATAATTGTGTACTGACGGTGTTAGGTGGTTGTTTGACACAATCGGTATACTTGATAATTGTGTACTGACGATTTTAGTTGGTTGTTTGACACAATCGGTAAATTTGATAATTTTGTACTGGCGGTGTTAGGTGGTTGTTTGACACAATCGGTATACTTAACTATTGTGTACTGACGGCGTTAGTTGGTTGTTTGACACAATCGGTATACTTTATAATTGTGTACTGACGGCGTTAGGTGGTTGTTTGACACAATCGGTATACTTGATAATTGTGTGCTGACGGTGTTAGGTGGTTGTTTGACACAATCGGTATACTTGATAATTGTGTACTGACGGCGTTAGGTGGTTGTTTGACACAATCGGTATACTTTATAATTGTGTACTGACGATGTTAGGTGGTTGCTTGACACAATCGGTATACTTTATAATTGTGTACTGATGGTGTTAGGTGGTTGTTTGACACATTCGGTATACTTGATAATTGTGTACTGACGGTGTAAGGTGGTTGTTTGACACAATCGGTATACTTGATAATTGTGTCCTGACGGTGTTAGGTGGTTGTTTGACACAATCGGTATACTTGATAATTGTGTACTGACGATTTTAGTTGGTTGTTTGACACAATCGGTAAATTTGATAATTTTGTACTGGCGGTGTTAGGTGGTTGTTTGACACAATCGGTATACTTAACTATTGTGTACTGACGGCGTTAGTTGGTTGTTTGACACAATCGGTTTACTTTATAATTGTGTACTGACGGCGTTAGGTGGTTGTTTGACACAATCGGTATACTTGATAATTGTGTGCTGACGGTGTTAGGTGGTTGTTTGACACAATCGGTATACTTGATAATTGTGTACTGACGGCGTTAGGTGGTTGTTTGACACAATCGGTATACTTTATAATTGTGTACTGACGATGTTAGGTGGTTGCTTGACACAATCGGTATACTTAACTATTGTGTACTGACGGCGTTAGTTGGTTGTTTGACACAATCGGTATACTTTATAATTGTGTACTGACGATGTAAGGTGGTTGTTTGACACATTCGGTATACTTGATAATTGTGTACTGACGGTGTTAGGTGGTTGTTTGACACAATCGGTATATTTGATAATTGTGTACTGACGGCGTTAGGTGGTTGTTTGACACAATCGGTATACTTGATAATTGTGTACTGACGGTGTTAGTTGGTTGTTTGACACAATTGGCATACTTGATAATTGTGTACTGACGGCGTTAGGTGGTTGTTTGACACAATCGGTATACTTGATAATTGTGTACTGACGGCGTTAGGTGGTTGTTTGACACAATCGGTATACTTGATAATTGTGTACAGACAGTGTTAGTTGGTTGTTTGACACAATCGGCATACTTGATAATTGTGTACTGACGGTGTAAGGTGGTTGTTTGACACATTCGGCATACTTAACAATTGTGTCCTGACGGTGTTAGGTGGTTGTTTGACACAATCGGTATACTTGATAATTGTGTACTGACGGTGTTAGGTGGTTGCTCAACACGATCGGCATACTTAGATTTGTTTTTGTTTGTTTGTTTGTTTGAATGTTTAACGCCACTTACAGCAATTTTTCAGCTATATCATGGCGTCCAGTTTTTATTGTGGGAGGAAGCCGGAGTACCCAGAGAAAACCCCCGACCTTCGGTAGGAAAACTGGCCATACTTATCAATTAAGATTGGAGTCCAGCGCAAAGAAATTGTTCACTAACGGTACAAGGCGGTTGTTGGTCGCAATCGGCATTCATGAAAATTTACGATATTGTCTAAACTGTCAGCTATTTATACGTTTTAAATATTGGTGCATGCCGTTTTTTTTTGTTTGGGCCAAAAAAGCCAAAATAACCCGATTTATGGTAATGATTATCATGCTTGAATTGTGTACTGATGGCGTAAGGTGGCTGCTTGACGAAATAGGCATCCTTGATAAATTGTACACGGCGCTAGGTGATTGCTGGCCAAGATAGGTGTATTTGATAATTCTGACGGTGTTAGGTGCTAGCTTCATACCATCGGCATACTTGATAATTGTGTACTGACTGTGTTAGATTGTTTCTTGACACGATCGTCATACTTGATAATTGTGTACTGACTGTGTTAGGTGTTTGCTCGGTACGATCGGCATACCGTGATAATTTTTGCTCTGACGGTGATAGGTGTCTGTTTGATACGTTCGGCATACCTGATACTCGTGTACTGATGGTGGATGGTGGTTGCTTGACACATTCGGCATACTTGAAAATTGTGTACTGACGGTTTCAGGTGGTTGGTCGACTCGTTCGGCATACTTGATAATTGTGTACTGACGGTGTAAGGTGGTTGTTTGACATGTTCGGCATACTTGCTTGTTTGTTTGTTTGTATGTTTAGCGTCACTTTCAGCAATTTTACAGCTTTATCATGGCGACTAGTTATTATTGGGGGAGGAAGCCGACATACTTGATAATTGCATGCTGACGGTGTTAGGTGGTTGTATGACACGTTCGACATACTTGATAATTGTGTGCTGACGGTATTAGGTGGTTGCTCGATACAATCAGCAGACTAAATACTTATCTACTGACAATCGGCATACACATGGAAATCATCTTACCCAGACACGTGAGCAATACAAAGGCACATCATTACATATGTCACCTCGCATGGTAATAATCTTACTCAGATACATGACATGTCACAAGTATACATCATCACACGTCGACCGGCATGGAAATCATCTTATCCAGATACATGAGATGTCACAAGGACACATCACACATGTCACACAACATGGAAAAAATCTTACCAAAATACATGAGATGTCACAAGGACACATCACACATGTCACCCCACATGGAAATCGTCTTACCCAGATACATGAGATGCCACAAAGACATCACACATGTCACCCCACATGGAAATCGTCTTACCCAGACACATGAGATGTCACAAGGACACATCACACATGTCACCCCACATGGAAATCATTACCAGACACACGAGATGTCACAAGGACACATCATCACACATGTCACCTCACATGGAAATCATTACCCAGACACACGAGATGTCACAAGGACACATCATCACACATGTCACCTCACATGGAAATCATTACCCAGGCATACGAGATGTCACAAGGGCACATCATCACACATGTCACCTCGCATGGAAATCGTCCTTCTCAGATAGTGTTACATGAGATGTCACAGGGACACATCATCACACATGTCACCTCGCATGGAAATCGTCCTTCTCAGATACATGAGATGTAACAGGGACATATCATAACACATATCACCTCGCATTGAAATCATCTAACCCAGATACATGAGATGTCACAAGGACACATCATCACACGTCGCCTGGCATGGAAATCATCATACCCAGAGACATGAGATGTCTCAAGGATACATCATCACACATGTCACCCCACATGGAAATCAGCTTACCCAGATACATGAGATGTCACAAGGACACATCATCACACGTCGCCTGGCATGGAAATCATCATACCCAGAGACATGAGATGTCACAAGGACACATCATCACACATGTCATCTCGCATGGTAATTATCTTATCCAGATACATTAGATGTCACAAGGACACATCATCACACATGTCACCTTGCATGGAAATCATCTAAACCAGATACATGAGATGTCACAAGGACACATCACACAATTCACCCCACATGGAAATCGTCTTACCCAGAAACATGAGATGTCACAAGGACACATCATCACACATGTCACCCCACATGGAAATCAGCTTACCCAGAGACATGAGATGTCACAAGGACACATCATCACACGTCGCCTGGCATGGAAATCATCATACCCAGAGACATGAGATGTCACAAGGACACATCATCACACATGTCATCTCGCATGGTAATTATCTTATCCAGATACAAGAGATGTCACAAGGACACATCACACAATTCACCCCACATGGAAATCATCTTACCTAAATACACGAGATGTCACAAGGGTACATCATCACACATGTCACCTCGCATGGAAACCGTCCTTCTCAGAGACATGAGATGTCACAAGGACACATCATCACACATGTCACCTTACATGGAAATCATTACCCAGGCATACGAGATGTCACAAGGGCACATCATCACACATGTCACCTAGCAAGGAAATCATCTTACCCAGATACATGAGATGTCACAAGGACACATCACACGTGTCACCTCTCATGGAAATCATCATACCCAGATATATGAGATGTCACAGGGACACATCATCACACATGTCACCTCGCATGGAAATCATCTTACCCAGAGACATGAGATGTCACAAGGGCACATCATCACAGGTGTCACCTTGCATGGAAATCATCTGACCGAGATACATGAGATGTCACAAGGGCATGTCATCTCGCATGGAAATCATCTTACCCAGATACATGAGATGTCACAAGGACACATCATCAGACATGTCATCTCGAATGGAAATCATCTTACCCTGGCATATGATAGATACATCATCACACATCACCCCACATTGAAATCATCTTACCCAGATACATGAGATGTCACAAGGACACATCATCACACATGTCACCCCACATGGATATCATCTTACCCAGATAAATGAGATGTCACAAGGACACATCATCACACATGTCATCTCGCATGGAAATCATCTTACCCTGGCATATGATAGATACATCATCACACATGTCACCCAACATGGAAATCATCTTACACAGGCATATGAGATGTCACAAGGACACATCAAAAATGTCATAAAAAACCTCACATTGAAATCATCCCACGTGACGTTGCACATGTCACCTTACAATGGGACGTCAACCCACTAAGACATGTGTCATCTGATATGGTTTATTGTCATTTACATCAATTGAAAAAACAGTAACCATGCTGATTGTTGCCATTTGATGTACACATTTTATTTACAGTGAAACAATTTAAGTGATTTCAAAAGAATACAAAATAATTGACTACCTTTATTTATTACCATCAATGATATCCATGTGCAGTCTACAAATACATTTTATAACAAAGACAGTGAATATGTTTGTTTGTTTGGTGTTTAATGCCACTTTCAGCAATTGTTCAGCTATATCATGGCATCCAGTTTTTATTGGTGGAGGAAACTGGAGTACCAGGAGAAAACCCCCGACCTTCGGTAGGAAAACTGGCAATCCTTGTCAATTAAGATTGGAGTCGAACACATGTACTGTAAATAAATTGTTGACTTGTCATTAGAATACACAAATATAACCAAGTCAGTGAATATGATACATGTACTGTAAATAAATTGTTGACTTGTCATTAGAATACACAAATATAACCAAGTCAGTGAATATAATACATGTATTGTAAATAAATTGTTGACTTGTCATTAGAATACACAAATATAACCAAGTCAGCGAATATGATACATGTACTGTAAATAAATTGTTGACTTGTCATTAGAATACACAAATATAACCAAGTCAGTGAATATGATACATGTACTGTAAATAAATTGTTGACTTGTCATTAGAATACACAAATATAACCAAGTCAGTGAATATGATACATGTACTGTAAATAAATTGTTGACTTGTCATTAGAATACACAAATATAACCAAGTCAGTGAATATGATACATGTACTGTAAATAAATTGTTGACTTGTAATTAGAATACACAAATATAACCAAGTCAGTGAATATGATACATGTACTGTAAATAAATTGTTGACCTGTCATTAGAATACACAAATATAACCACATCAGTGAATATGATACATGTACTGTAAATAAATTGTTGACTTGTCATTAGAATACACAAATATAACCAAGTCAGTGAATATGATACATGTACTGTAAATAAATTGTTGACTTGTCATTAGAATACACAAATATAACCAAGTCAGTGAATATGATACATGTACTGTAAATAAATTGTTGACTTGTCATTAGAATACACAAATATAACCAAGTCGGTGAATATGATACATGTACTGTTAATAAATTGTTGACTTGTCATTAGAATACACAAATATAACCAAGTCGGTGAATATGATACATGTACTGTAAATAAATTGTTGACTTGTCATTAGAATACACAAATATAACCAAGTCAGTGAATATGATACATGTACTGTAAATAAATTGTTGACTTGTCATTAGAATACACAAATATAACCAAGTCAGTGAATATGATACATGTACTGTAAATAAATTGTTGACTTGTCATTAGAATACACAAATATAACCAAGTCAGTGAATATGATACATGTACTGTAAATAAATTGTTGACTTGTCATTAGAATACACAAATATAACCAAGTCAGTGAATATGATACATGTACTGTAATAAATTGTTGACTGTAATTATATTGATTACAAAAGAGTACACAGAAATTGACATTACCTTTAAATAGAAACTATTTATATAACATAATATTAATTATATATATTTAGGTTACTAGGTCAAAAATTCTAAACAGGTCATCATGTCAGCTTTCATGCTATATTGACATTTATTTAAGAGTTCATTAGACATAATATTATCTTTCACTAATTCTTTACATATTTACAATATTTGACATGATTTTTTAGTTCACATTACATGTAGTAATTTAATACATTGATACACATTGTTTACATCCTGTGATCAATAACAACAGATAAGTCAGACATATGTAAACTACATGATCACTTCCTGGTGTCAATCAGAATATATTGTAATGTGGATTATTTATACTTTCTTATAAACATAAGCATTGTCATGACGACCAATAACAACAGATAAGTCAGACATATGTAAACTACATGATCACTTCCTGGTGTCAATCAGAATATATTGTAATGTGGATTATTTATACTTTCTTATAAACATAAACATTGTCATGACAACCAATAACAACTGATTTAGACAGTGAATTATAACATATGTATGGATACCAATCAGATGATGGTGGTATCTGTGTAATAATAACCTGACTCTGTTTACCATCAGGACTAATCCTGAGTACATTGTTAGACCAATGACATATAACAAGTACATGTCCTTCATCATCTGTTGTAATTCCGCATGGTATCCTCATATTAGGATCAGTAAATGTAAACAAAGTGTTCCCCACTGTATCAATACAGTACAACTTATTCCAGTCAGTATAGTAGATACGTAATGCCTCACCACCACAGATATAGTAAGGTATTACACCCACTGGTATTGTACGTGTTACCTTCCCTGACATGTTCATTACCTTTATTGTTCTATCACCACAGCCTACAAACAGCTGGTTACCTCTGTACATGATACCATGACACAACACCTTTACATCAGTACGTTGTATAACTTGTCTCTGTCTGACATTTACTATCACTACAGTAGTATATAATATTGTAACAGCTACAGTGTTGTTGTCTACTACAGCTATACGGGGTGGTTCACCAGGTAATGGAATGGTATGTTGTTGTTGTCCTGTTATATCACATGTTACTATTTGTTTACCACCAGCTATAACTAACACATCATCATGTAACACCTTTATATCACTGATGCTGTATAGATGGACCTTGAAGTTATAATCCAGTGAATACATGTCCTGTACATGTTGTACAATGTGATATTTAGTTTCTGTTGATTTCCTGTGTTGATTTTTACAGTCCTGACACATAGATCTCTGACAGCCATGACACCAGTATACAGATGGTTCCTTGTCACAGACATGACACCTGTAAAGGATTTATATAAATGTAATATAATTCTGACATAAAAAAACAATTGAACTTTAAATTATATAAAGTAAACAAAACACCATGTTGTGTGTCTCTACATTTAAATAGGTCAAAGGATGACCTCATATCAGCATTAATTTATATAAATATTATATCCTAATGAATCCAGCTATTATTGTGTACAATTATATAAAGTAAACATAATAAAATAACAGTAACAATATGTCTGTATTTAAATAGGTCACATGATGACAACTTGAATAGTTACAATATCTGTATTGAAATAGGTCACACGATGACAAATTAAATTGTTTAGCTTGTGTGGCAGTAATAATGAAAGTGTACAATGAAATAGACATTTAATGTAACATATTTAGTTCCATGTGTTGATAGTTATAGTCCTGACACAGAGATGACTTCATGATTAATATCAATAATTTACACTATACTAACTGAATAATTAAAACTTAAAAAGACAATTGTCAAGGGGGTAGTTGTCATAAAGGGGCAATTGTCAAGGGGGTAGGTGTCATAAAGGGGCAATTGTCAAGGGGGTAGTTGTCATAAAGGGGCAATTGTCAAGGGGGTAGGTGTCATAAAGGGGCAATTGTCAAGGGGGTAGTTGTCATAAAGGGGCAATTGTCAAGGGGGTAGGTGTCATAAAGGGGCAATTGTCAAGGGGGTAGGTGTCATAAAGGGGCAATTGTCAAGGAGGTAGGTGTCATAAAGGGGCAATTGTCAAGGGGGTAGGTGTCATAAAGGGGCAATTGTCAAGGCAGTAGTTGTCAATTGTCAAGGGGGTTGGTGTCATAAAGGGGCAATTGTTAAGGGGGTAGTTGTCATAAAGGGGCAATTGTCAAGGTAGTAGTTGTCATAAAGGGGCAATTGTCAAGGGGGTAGTTGTCATAAAGGGGCAATTGTCAAGAGGGTAGTTGTCATAAAGGGTCAATTGTCAAGGTAGTAGTTGTCATAAAGGGGCAATTGTCAAGGGGGTTGGTGTCATAAAGGGACAATTGTCAATGGGGTAGGTGTCATAAAGGGACAATTGTCAATGGGGTAGGTGTCATAAAGGGGCAATTGTCAAGGGGGTTGGTGTCATAAAGGGACAATTGTCAATGGGGTAGGTGTCATAAAGGGGCAATTGTCAAGGTAGTAGTTGTCATAAAGGGACAATTGTCAAGGGGGTTGGTGTCATAAAGGGACAATTGTCAATGGGGTAGGTGTCATAAAGGGGCAATTGTCAAGGTAGTAGTTGTCATAAAGGGACAATTGTCAAGGGGGTTGGTGTCATAAAGGGACAATTGTCAATGGGGTAGGTGTCATAAAGGGGCAATTGTCAAGGTAGTAGTTGTGACTCAGTTGTCATAAAGGGGCAATTGTCAAGTGGGTAGTTGTCATAAAGGGACAATTGTCAAGGGGGTAGGTGTCATAAAGGGGCAATTGTCAAGGGGGAAGTTGTCATAAAGGGGCAATTGCCAAGTGGGTAGGTGTCATAAAGGGGCAATTGTTAAGGGGGTATGTGTCATAAAGGGACAATTGTCAAGGGGGTTGGTGTCATAAAGGGGCAATTGTCAAGGGGGTTGGTGTCATAAAGGGGCAATTGTCAAGGGGGTAGGTGTCATAAAGGGACAATTGTCAAGGGGGTAGGTGTCATAAAGGGGCAATTGTCAAGAGGGTAGTTGTCATAAAGGGGTAATTGTCAAGGGGTAGGTGTCATAAAGGGGCAATTGGTAAGGGGGTATGTGTCATAAAGGGACAATTGTCAAGGGGGTTGGTGTCATAAAGGGACAATTGTCAAGGGGGTAGTTGTCATAAAGGGGCAATTGTCAAGAGGGTAGGTGTCATAAAGGGGCAATTGTCAAGAGGGTAGTTGTCATAAAGGGACAATTGTCAAGGTAGTAGTTGTCATAAAGGGGCAATTGTCAAGGTAGTAGGTGTCATAAAGGGGCAATTGTCAAGGTAGTAGTTGTCATAAAGGGACAATTGTCAACGTAGTAGGTGTCATAAAGGGGCAATTGTCAAGGGGGTTGGTGTCATAAAGGGACAATTGTCAAGGTAGTAGGTGTCATAAAGGGGCAATTGTCAAGGGGGTAGGTGTCATAAAGGGGCAATTGTCAAGTGGGTAGGTGTCATAAAGGGGCAATTGTCAAGGTGGTAGGTGTCATAAAGGGGCAATTGTCAAGGGGGTAGGTGTCATGAAGGGGCAATTGTCAAGTGGGTAGGTGTCATAAAGGAGCAATTGTCAAGGGGGTAGGTGTCATAAAGTGGCAATTGTCAAGGGGGTAGGTGTCATCAAGGGGTAATTGTCAAGTGGGTAGTTGTCATAAAGGGACAATTGTCAAGGGGAAGGTGTCATAAAAGGGCAATTGTCAAGGGGGTAGGTGTCATAAAGGGGTAATTGTCAAGTGGGTAGTTGTCATAAAGGGACAATTGTCAAGTGGGTAGGTGTCATAAAGGGGCAATTGTCAAGGGGGTAGGTGTCATAAAGGGACAATTGTCAAGGTAGTAGGTGTCATAAAGGGACAATTGTCAAGTGGGTAGGTGTCATAAAGGGGCAATTGTCAAGGGGGTTGGTGTCATAAAGGGGCAATTGTCAAGGGGGTTGGTGTCATAAAGGGGCAATTGTCAAGGCAGTAGTTGTCATAAAGGGGCAATTGTCAAGGGGGTAGTTGACATAAAGGGGTAATTGTCAAGGGGGTAGTTGTCATAAAGGGGTAATTGTCAAGTGGGTAGGTGTCATAAAGGGGCAATTGTCAAGGGGGTTGGTGTCATAAAGGGGCAATTGTCAAGGGGTAGGTGTCATAAAGGGACAATTGTCAAGGGGGTAGGTGTCATAAAGGGACAATTGTCAAGAGGGTAAGTGTCATAAAGGGGCAATTGTCAAGGGGGTTGGTGTCATAAAGGGGCAATTGTCAAGGGGGTAGGTGTCATAAAGGGACAATTGTCAAGAGGGTAAGTGTCATAAAGGGACAATTGTCAAGAGGGTAAGTGTCATAAAGGGGCAATTGTCAAGGGGGTTGGTGTCATAAAGGGGCAATTGTCAAGGGGGTTGGTGTCATAAAGGGGCAATTGTCAAGAGGGTAAGTGTCATAAAGGGGCAATTGTCAAGGGGGTAGGTGTCATAAAGGGGCAATTGTCAAGGGGATAGGTGTCATAAAGGGGCAATTGTCAAGGGGGTAGGTGTCATAAAGGGGCAATTGTTAAGGGGTATGTGTCATAAAGGGGTAATTGTCAAGGGGGTTGGTGTCATAAAGGGGCAATAGTCAAGGGGGTTGGTGTCATAAAGGGGCAATTGTCAAGGGGGGAGTTGTCATGAGGGGACAATTGTCCAGGTGTAGTTTTCATAAGGTGGCAATTGTCCAGGGGTAGTTATCAGGGCCAATTGTTAACTGGTAGTTGTCATGAGGGGCAATCATATGGGGGGAGTTGTTATAAGGGGTCTGAGGGCAGTTATCAGGGCCAATTGTCAAGGCAAATTGTCTAGGGGCAGTTGTTAAAAGGGGGCAATTGTCAAAGGGGTAGTAATCAGGGCCAATTGTCAAAGTGCAGTTATCAGGGCCAATTGTCAAGGCAAATTGTCTAGGGGCAGTTGTTATAAGGGGGCAATTGTCAAGGGGGTAGTAATCAGGGCCAATTGTCAAAGGGCAGTTATCAGGGCCAATTGTCAAGGCGAATTGTCATGGGGCAGTTGTTATAAGGGGTAATTGTCAAGTGGGTAGGTGTCATAAAGGGACAATTGTCAAGGGGGTAGGTGTCATAAAGGGGCAATTGTCAAGGGGGTAGGTGTCATAAAGGGGTAATTGTCAAGGTAGTAGGTGTCATAAAGGGGCAATTGTCAAGGGGGTAGGTGTCATAAAGGGGCAATTGTCAAGGCAGTAGTTGTCATAAAGGGGCAATTGTCAAGTGGGTAGGTGTCATAAAGGGGCAATTGTCAAGGGGGTAGTTGTCATAAAGGGGCAATTGTCAAGGGGGTAGGTGTCATAAAGGGGCAATTGTCAAGGGGGTAGGTGTCATAAAGGGGCAATTGTCAAGGGGGTAGGTGTCATAAAGGGACAATTGTCAAGAGGGTAAGTGTCATAAAGGGACAATTGTCAAGAGGTTAAGTGTCAT